>BMAW01097174.1:189187-245248 GCA_019974015.1 Nephila pilipes
ATGTTATTTTACCTAGGTTTAGGTTTACTAGGTGTATCGTCAAAAGCTTTCATTTAGATCAGAGCAATTGAAGTAAAAAAAAATATCGTTAACGTAAGTTGCATAACCTCATAGCTGGAGATGTTTCAAGAATATCAACAAATAATATATATATATATATATATATATATATAACACATGGATCAATAAGTCCCGAGACTGTGCGGTCGTTTTTTTGCGATTTCCTCCTTCAAACGCACCAGCAAGTCAATATAATAATCACTGTTGATCGATTTACCTTTTTCGAGGTAGTCAATGAAAATCACGCCATGCGTATCCCAAAAAACTGACGCCATGACTTTGCCAGCTGACTGCTGCGTTTTCGGACGCTTCGGACGGCTTTCGCCAGCTGTGTTATATATACTATTAAATACGATGTATTTAATATGTTAACTATATATATATATATATATATATACTATTTACTCTTTTCCTACTTTAAATGAATTTATTTCATATTAGTAAAATTTTTTAATAATTTAAAAATTTCCCCAAAATTCATATGAATATTTTTGTTAAATCAGTATAAAAATCTTTTTTTCTTTAAATATGATAGTAAAGCAGAAACGTTTTCAAGTTTTTGTTAGCTCGGTATTACTTTTAATTATTGGAAAAAATGAAGTAAAAAATTAAAAACATTTTTTTTAAATTAGAGGAGTTTTTATTCTTATTAATGATATTGTTAAATATAATTTTTTTTTAGATTTGAAAATGCTGAAGATTTTTCTGTTCAAATTTTGAGAGAAAAAAAATGCACATATTATTGATAATACCTTTGGATATAAATGTAAATAAAAAAAAAACTCTATAATATTATACACGTATTTGATAAATTCCGGTAAATAAGGAAAAAATTAGTTACATTTTTCTGCGTTTAAGATCCTTTAACTAAATATTTAATTTACTTATGAATTTATTAGATAAAATTTTAGAAATGAAGCATTAAAACTTTTTTGTTTCATTTTAATAGTTTATGTAAGATAAATAACTTCTTATTTCAAAGAAATGTATAAATATTAATAAAAAGCATTGAAAAAAAAAAAAAATGTTTTTCTTTCAAAAGATCCTGTACACAAAACAAAACAAAAAAATATCCATAGGAAACAAGCATTTATTCAGTCATTTACATTTGTAACGCTTTTACTTGATTAGCCAAAAATAGAACTTCAAATTAATTTTCTATAGACTAAATTGATTTTTGTCCAGGTTGCTTCAAACTTAAATGAGCTTCAGCATCCATTTTTCTTATCCTGAAAAACAAAATTCTAATTTTAAATACATTTTCAAGTTTCAAATACACATGCACACACACTATAGGATTTATTCCGTATATTAATTAATTCTTATGTACATAATGTAGTAAATTACGACTACTAATGATAATTTATTTTGTTTCAGGAAGATGTATATTTAAGTAAGCCACTGTATCGAAAAATTTTATTGCTACTAAAATAATCGAAACAGAAACTTAATTTTTTTTATTGATCTGAAGATTTCTATCCATAATCACCAGCCAGAGTTATACATTTCTCCCAGCATGTTTTGACCTTTCAAAGGTCATGATTGTAGAACTCATCAAATTGAGCTCTCATCTTCTGTATACTGTGAGCTACTTCAATCTATACTGCTTTCTCAAACCAAACAAATCTATATAAGTAGTTGTAATTTACAACATTAGGCACATAAGTATCGATTTATATGCAGAATTTTTTTTATCTAGATATATCGGTTATTTTTAGTAATAATTAAAACTTTTCTTACCCCCTCGTATATAAAATTGCTTACATTATGAATGTAATAGCATTACGAATAAAAAAATTCGATAAAGTTGTTTTGTGCTGATTTATTTTTAAAAAATTGAGAAATTTATTAATTTTAAAACAAACGGCAAACAATGTAATTAAGAGCTATTTCATAAATTTGTAAATACTATTCAAATGCTTCATTAAAGGGAAGATAGTTTCAAAAATAGTTTTTTTTTATTTGCTCTGCTATAAAGACCTTAAACATAAGACAAGTAAATAATACAATTTATATTAAAATAAAATTAATATCTTTTTTTGTTATTCTTTTAAAGATAATTGCAGAAATAAGAAATAATTTTAAATAATTTTATTATAATTAATCAATAATTATATTTTAATGAATTATTATTTTATATAAAACTAATAACTGTAGATAATGGTTTTAATATTTAATGTTAATAATTTATTGAAATTATTTCTCCGTCTCAACATAAAACTTTCCATTTACAGAATTTCAAAATTTCATGAAATGTCACAAGTAATTTTTGAAAATTTAATTTTGGTCTTAAAATTTCAACAACTTTGATTTACAATGGTACTTAAAACATTATACACAAAAAAGTTATTTAAATTTTGAACATGTCATAAATATTTTTTATTAAAATTAATATTGCGACATGTTAACACTAACTAATCTCTTTATTAAAAATAAAATATTAATTCTGGATATTTGGACCGAATTTCATATTTCATATAATTTCAGTTAATTTTTCCTTTTGCAGTTATTAAACAAATCTGCATGCTCATCTATTTTTTAAATATTAACTTGATTTGGCACATAAAGAATATATCTCATTTATCAGATCTATCAGGAGTTATCTCGTCACTCGTATATAACAGACGGCCCACGAAACACGAGTTAACTCGTGATTTGTCGTAAAGTGTTAATATAATTCACTTGATTATTGATGCGTACCATAAAAAGAATTATGGAATTTGTTTTGGAAGAGTACAGCAGCATCCGAAAAGTTGGTTTATGGATTTCCTTGGCAATCACATATGAGTAACCACTGTATTAGGCGTACTATACATACCACTCATATAATGCATTTGAGACATGGCATATATTATCAGGACCACCACCAGAAAGAGGATAACCTAAAATATTACACACAAGTATTAAATCCAAAACTTTTTAAATCGTTTGAAATAAATGTAAACTTTTAACAAAACAATAACAGCAACAGCAGAACGTAATATATCAGATTTTAAATTTTAAATAAGCAATTCTAAGCTTTTCTCGTGACATTAATATGGATAATTTAGATTTATAATGGACGAGTTCGAGGATTATGTTCACAAATATATAGTTTTAAACAGTTCCCTCAGAATCAAACATTTATTGATTGAAAGTAATATTAGAATCTTTCCATATATTTACGATTTACTTTGGTACTTATTATTGATTCTTAAATTGAAGAAATATATAAATATTAATAAGATAATTTTTGAAAAATATTAGTACATTTTTCTGAAATATGTGACTATGGGGCTATTCTGGGTTTTCTCTTCACTGATCTTGGGAACTCTTGGTAATTTGAATTGCATAAAATTCCAACTTCTTGTCAACTAAATGAAACGTGATTCGGCAAATTAGATGAAGATAAAAAATGTAATGAATTGAATTAAGCATAGTGATATATGAGTGAAATATAAATGAAAGAAATAAGAAAGGAGACAGATGATAACAACAGGCTGATAGATATTTGAAAATTGGAGTGAAGTATTGCAATTAATCGTTTGTAGCAAAACTGATTACTAGTGAATCTGCTGTCTGCAAAAAGTGTCTCATTCGAAACGATTGAGTTGGTAAGCTGAAAATGTATTGCTTGATTATAAGTTAGGATTAAATTGAGCTATGAAAGATTCGATAGACAATAACCTTACATATTTTGTGAAAATGGTAAATAAACTGTGTTGTCCTTTTTCTGACGTCTCTTCAATTGAGTGTGTGAACTAATTGAAAATTTAATTTGACTTTAAGATATCTGTGTAACTTAATAACGAATGGTAGGTTCTACAAATATACTTTTTAATTTTTATGAATTATTTCTTATGTTTAAGTATATTTGTTTTTTAGAATTTTTAAACGAAAACCTTTCTTAAAAGTAATGTTTCAATGCAGTAACAAACCTGTTCATTAAATCTACGAGGCTCATATATATATAATTTTGTAATACGTTACCAAGTATTTCCAATTACGGTGGGTATACTTCGAAAATTGTGAAAATTTCTTTGGAACATCTCTCCAAAAATATGGCATGCATGTATACAGCTTCAATTAAATATTTCCACCAAATCCCAACACTCAAAAAAGAAAATAATTGTTATGAAAACAAATGAGTACATTTTACAATGTTTATTAAATAAAATAAATTTTGTATTATCACTGACCTTCTAATATCATATCTAATAAATTCAAAATATATTCTACAACAACTATCTGAATGCACACATTTGATGGCCAGTATACTACAGTAGCTAGTTGCGTTATTAAATAAGTATTAGAGTCGTTACGTTATTAAAAATTATCAGTCGCCTTTTTCACTTGTTCGGAAAAATTTATGCTTCGAATATAGCGTTTTTAAATACTCCCAATAAAATTGCCTTAGAGGAAAACGACGAAGAGTCATTCGTTTTGGGAAATAGTAGTAATTTAATAAAGAATTTTTTTGCTATTTCTACAGAGGCAATTATGTTTAAATTTGCTTTTAATATAACTGTATTTGTGTAAATAGACATTTACAATTATATTTAAGTCCTTTTAAATCTGTGTTTGATATATACGTATATGCGTGTATATATATATATATATATATATATATATATGCATATACATTTTCAAATACATATATATAAACACACATTTATATATATATATATGTGTGTGTGTGTAGCACTTCTTTTAGTAATTACCATTATAATATAATTTGCAGTCTAATTTCTACAGATATAATAATTTTTTTTTCGAATATATGCCATGAAGAGTTTTTTAATAAAACTTCAACGGAAAAATATTCAAGAAAATTAAACATTTTTTCAAAAACTATTTCCAAATCCTAATTAAATTACATTACAAAAGTCGCTTTTACCTAACTGGTAAGCTTCTCAATAATAAATGGAATCGTGTCTTACAGACATTACTAACTGATATGGTACTTGTAAAGACCAATCTTAAAAAATAAAACTCTTGTATTTATTCCGCAATCATTTTAATGTCTAAAAATTTGCATGGAGAAAAAATGTATCATTTTTTTTTATTTGCAAAAGGTAATTGCCTTCTTTCTTATTCGAACTTATTTTATGATATGATATCTTTGAGTGTACAATTTATGGAATGTTTATTCGAATGTCTCTTCCGTTATTACAGCAATATCACTTCAGTTAATAAAAGTAACTACCTATCCCATCAAATTTTAAATCGTGATTATTAATAAGAATAAAAGTTCGTTTTTTTATTCATTATAACTTGAGTCAAATTAGAAAGTTACAGTTAATAATTACAACTCCTATGAATATTTATTTGTTAATAATTAATGATTTATTGAACTTATACATACGAATTCTCAAAATATTTAAGTTGAAAAAATTCAAGAATTAATAAGTTATTTTTTCTACCCAATACTTAAGCATCTATTTTAAGTTGGAAAATTGAAAGCACATGATATTTATTCAAAGTTCAATTAAGGTCATCAAAATAACACATCTACAAAAAAAAGCTAATTATATACTCATATTTTATTTTAAATTTAAAAAAATATCTATGCTTAAAAACTCCATAAGGATTATGATAGAAATTGGATTATGATTTCACCAAATTTATAAATAAGTTTTTACGGGAAATTTTACTTAAATAAACCCTAGACTTTAAATTTAAAAAATGCAAATTAAAATAACATTTTACATAAAAAGAACTAACAGATTTATTAACTAATATTACAATATTGTGATATTTTTATTTTATAAAAATATTAATCATTATTACAAATATTTTTATGCAATAATAAATTCGTGTGAAACTAATAATATTTGAAAAAGATTTCAAATAATAGTTATAAAAGTTTTTATAGAGATTATTCTGTGGTCAAGCTTTGATTAAAAGTGTTTGGATGACATTTTAAGATTTCGAGTGTTTATAACAATAAGAAAAATTCCAAACTGTTCCTTAAATAAAATTATTTAACATCAGAAAGTACACATATATATTTGAGACATAATATTATAATATATATATATATATAAACGCATCATAATTTTAGTATTACTTATTTTAGATCAACAAAATTGGATAAAATAAAAAAGGAACATTAAGCGTCCCTATTTTATCAAAAAATAAATTGAATGGAGTTTCAAAAATTTATTTTAAGCAAATTAGTCGCTTATTTTGTTTTGGTAATAGAATAGCAGATCACATTTATTCTACGAAAAAAAGTCCATCAATCCTCAAACTTTGTGGATGATAAAAAAAAAATGCGCAACAGTTACATGGACACATAGCAACTTTTCTGAGCAACTTTTTTTTAATTATGTATTTATGAGAAAAAGATTTTGTTCACCATATTCGAATACACAAAAAATATGCAGTTCAGAAAAGAAACTTCATTTTCACATAAAATATTATTTAAGATTTTAATTCTTTTCAAAGTATTTCAATATTGCAAAATTTTTAATACTTCTACAAGTTTTATTATTTTTTAAACAGCTTTTATCAGTTTTTAGTAGTGTTTCTTATAATTCTGAGCATGGATTTAATTCAACAAGTGTTGTTTATAGTTTTACAAATTTTTCTATCGGGCACTACGAAAAATAGTAAGAAAAGGGGAAAAAAATAGCTATTTTTCTAAATCTTTTCAGGCAAAGAAATATCAAACATATACAAAATATCCATAAAGAGCTTGAAATTTTATATCGGTTTTTTTTAAAAAAGAATTTACATTTAAAGTCCATGATTGTCAAGAAAAATAAAAAGTTGAGAAAAAGAATTTTTTTTAAAGTTTTTAAAATCAATCACTTTCTGAAAGTCAATAACAACAAACTAGAAATTAAACAATGCAAGAAAATAATTATAATCATAATAAAGTCATGCTGGTGTATTCTTATTAAAACCTATAATCAAGACATTGTAAATAAGTCTAATAATTAGTGTTCTTATATCATTGACTAAGAAAAGATCAAGGAAAGAATAGGGCTTACCAGTGTCTGCATATCGACGAATTGCTTTTGAGAGCTATAACATGATCATTTTCAAACCGGCTACTTATATTTAGACATGGTAGCTAAAAATAATGTTGAAACTAGTCATAAGTTAAAAGGGAAGGTTAAATATCTTCTAAATTTGGAAAATCACTCGAAGAAATATTGTATTTGTATAAAAATAAGAATCTCAGACTTTGCATATGATTTTTAACGAGTTTCACCTCTGTGGGTGTTTTTGCGTGAAAATAAATGGATACCGGATAGGAGAATTCGATGAAGATAAAAACAAAATTTATACCTGCATACAGCGTAAGTCTCTGTGGTTTTCTAATTTTAAAATAAGCTGTTTTAACTTTAATAGTAATTAATCACTCCTTTTCTTAAAATTTACATTTATTCATTGGAAATTATTTCAAATTTGCATCATGTACTTATAAATAGAAGTAATGAAGTAATGCTTAATTGTAGTTCCTGTTCTGAGAAAATATTTATAACCATATACGGAAAAGATGGAATTATTTAATTTCTGAAGACTTCGTTTTACTTAAAGATTATATTCTTTAACTAACACTAACTCATCTTGAAAAAATACATTCTAAAATACAGGCTATATGAAAAAGATAGTATTTGGTTAGTAATGACAATAACAATGTCGAAGCAAATCTAATTTGATACATTTGGAATTTTTTGGCAAGTGAGAATAAATTTTCTAAGGCATAAAGAGAAATTTATTGTTTTAACTCCAGCTGTTTTTAATACAACTATTGCATTAATTTGAAATTTTATTGATAATTACATTCACACCTGGAAAACGAAGCAAACGTTTGTGCATGATTTTCACAGAAATATACATGTATAAAGGAATTTAATTAAAAATCAACTAAAAATAACAAGTATTAGTCTAAAAATAACAAGTATTAGTTTAAATATAAAAAGTTACTTATCAAGATATTTGCCTTTCCTTATAGTTGTATTTTAGCACTGAAATTAAAACAAAGAAAAAGGAACACAGTTTATTTGTACTATGTAATCAAGCCGGTTTTTTTTTAAATACAGGATATGATTGTGTAGGAAAATATATTTACAATTGATTGGGATCAAACTGAATATTTTAAATTGCATAGAGTGAATATTCATCACGGTAAATATGTAATTTCAACACAAAATATTTCAAAGGATGTCTAGAATGGAAAAAAAGAAGATATAAGAAGGATATATGAGATATGCAATTATACAAGTTGATCAATTTAAAAGAGTTCCCCTTTTGTTTTTTGTGTTATCCACAGTTATAATATACATTCATGGACAAAAAAATTAGCGTACCAAGAAATAATTGCGGGTCGTAACGAAACTTGGCGTAAAGGTACATGTCGTATTGTAAATATTGTATTTGCAGCGTGATTGCGCTTTACGTATAGCTGGTAGAGGGTGCTTAACGTCGTTCTCCGTGAAGTATAAAACAGGTAACCAAAGCTTGTTTGAGTATGCTAAATCGTTTACAAAGGAAGAGCTGAGGTAGACATGCCATTACGCCGTTTTCGAAGACAATATGAGCAGCTGTCGCATTTTGAGAGGGGGAGAATCATCGGCATAATGGAAGCTTTGTGGTCAGCTGAGAGAGTAACTCGTCAATTAGGCCACTCTGATTGTGTTGTGAGGAGGTGTTGGGACCAGTGGATCCGAGAGAGATGTCATTTACACGAAGACCAGGCTCAGGACGTCCTCGACAGACCAGTCGTCGAGAAGACCGCCACATCGTAAGAAATGCACGCTTACAGCCATCTGCTTCATCGGCCGCCATCCAGGCACAGGTAGCACCTTCACTAGGGGCCCCTGTGTCTTCTCGAACCATACGAAGGCACCTGGCTGAAGAACATTTGGGATCGCGGTGCCCATTACGTGTACTGCTCTTGATGCCCACCCATTGACGCCTCCGTTTGGAGTGGTGCAGCTCACGAGGAAACTGGACTGCAGCGGAATGGAACCAGGTCGTCTTTAGCGACGAATCCAGATTCAATCTCAGCAGTGATGACAATCGTGTTCGTGTGTGGAGACCCCGTAGCAAACGCCTCAACCCTGCCTTTGCTTTACAGCGACACACCGCTCCCACAGCTAGTGTGATGATATGGGGTGCCATTGCCTACAATACACGGTCACCTCTAGTATTGATCCGTTGCACCATGACAGCCCAGCGGTATATCCATGACATCCTGCAATCACATGCTTTGCCACTCATGCAACGGCTCCCAGGAGCCATTTTTCAACAAGACAATGCTCGGCCTCACACGGCAAGGGAGTCACAAGACTGTTTCTGCACTGTTACTAACCTTCCTTGGCCTGCCCGATCCCCAGATTTGTCTCCAATCGAGCATTTCTGGGATCATTTGGGACGGCGAGTTGGGCATTCCACGATTTTGATCGAACTAGAGGCAAGGTTACAGCAAATATGGAGCGAAATGTCTCAAGACATCATACAGAACTTGTATAATACAATGCCCCATCGTATCGCATTGTACATTCGATCTACAGGGGGCTCAACAGGGTATTAAATCCTCCGTTCTTTTGCGTTTTTCTCTGAAATAAATGATCCTTTTTCTTTGATTTTCTGCTCATTTACTTATATCAAAGTAGTCATTATGTATGTAAAATTTTGTTTCATTTTGACGACTCCTTCTTGGTGCGCTAATTGTTTTGTCCATGAGTGTATGTAGCAAAACTTTCAACATCATTACTTATTTAATGTGCTGGTATCGTTTTTATCACTTGTGTAAATTAGTTTTTTAAACATAAATTCGCATGGACATCATTAGTAATTTTTAGTCCAATTCTGCGCAAATGATTTGAGTAAACCATCGGCTTCTTTCATCGTTTTTATTATTATTTTTTTATTTTTCAAAATTCATTTCATAAGATTAAGAATAGTAACAATAAAAATCCTCTGCATGAACTAATTCTTCCGAGTAATGAATTCCGAAGCGAGTGTGGACAATTCAAACTTTTATTGCTTCACTTGAAATACAGGACAATTACTGCTGGTTTCAGCAAGACGAGCCACTCCACACACATCAAACCTAACTATGAAAATGCTTAAGGAATTCTTTAATGACCGTTTAATTTCAATTGGTTTCTAGTCACCAAGCTCGCCAGATCTCACCCCGTTTGATTTTTTTGTGGGGTTATCTCAAAAACACGGTTTACCAGAGAAGTCCTACAAACATGGATGAATTAAAACAAATCGTAACTGAGAAGAAATCTCGGTAATAACACCAACATTGTTGCGAAGTGTGAAAATTTTTTTGGTTTGACCTGTTCACGTTTGCATTCAAAATGGTGGTGAACATTTTCAACATTTGCAGCATGGATATAAAAGTAAGGATCATCCGATGTTACTAAACAATCAATGAATCAATTCATTAGACAAAGAATCCTGAAATTTATTTATGCAAATGAGGTTAAGAAATGAGAAGTGAACATGTTTATTTTCTAGTTTTATACTTAATAATTTCATGGAAATGAATGTAATTTTTTTTATTATTTTTCTTTATTTATTATAGATTCTTTTATTTGTTATTTTTTTGAACTCTTATTAATGAATTACAAGCAGGAATTTAATGAAATAGCTCTTTGAAAATGTGTCCCTATTTCATATTGAAGAAACGATGACAAAATTCAAATTTTACTATTTCCCTCATTTTACTATTTTTTTTAAAATTTTTTTGAGTAAAAATTACACTATGAAATATGTTGTATATATTAGTCGAACAATTCAGTGAACTATTTCCTTACTTATTCTTCTTGAAAAAAGAAAACCTTAAAATCGATAGATACGATATACCAGTTACATATCCAAGTTCGAAAAATATCATTCCTTTTCAGTATATCCCAAAATTGAGAATAATCCCCTAATTTTTTCCTTAAAGACATAAAACAAATATTTAACAAAACACTGTATCAGCTTTATATTTGTAGAATCAATGAAACACATATAAAGAGCTCTAGTTGGCTAAAAATAAAAATGAGGAATCGTCCCTATTTTTACTACCATAATTTTTATATTGAAGGTATGGATTTCTAAAACATAAAGTCGAGTATACACGAAGGTCGTTGAATAAGTCCTTGGAAAAAGACAGGAAAACAAATTATTTTAGGTAGATTGTTATTTTTCGACATAATCCCTTTTTACCTCTATACATTCTTCTTAGCATTTTTACTTTTTAAGGCCATTTAAAAAGTAAAATTTTGAAAAGTCCTCAAAAGGGCATCTATTTGGGCGATGAACTCTTAGTTCAACGGGAACCGTTGTCCGCCAAACCATTTCTTAAAGTATGTAAATAAAAAAAAGCCACTGAGAGCCAAATACTGTGAATATGGTGGATGTAATATTTCGAGCTTTAACTCCATGATTTTGGTCCTCGAAACTGCACAGATGTGCCTTGATGGAAGAGGATTTTTTTTCAAATGAGAAATTTTTTTTCTTGATTTCTTCGATCAACCGGAGCAATGACTATGCATAATTCTCTTCAGTTATAGTTTTTCCTTTTTCGAAGTAATCGGCGTAAATGATTCCCCGTGCATCCCCCAAACCCGTAGCCATCACCTTACCGGCCGATTTCACGGTCTTTGCTTTTTTTTGTCGCCCGTTTGCCTTTCAAAAACATATTGTTTTGATTGTTTCTGGGTCTCTGGAGTGCAGTAGTATTTTCACGTTTCGCTCACTGTTGTGTATTGATGCAGAAGTTGATGCAGTTGTGTATTGATGCAGGATTGCGACGATAAAGCGCCAAAATAGCCTCAGAGTCGACCTCAGAGTTTATTTTCCACTGAAAACAAAAGCGGCCTCATATTACTGAGATTTTTTTTCACACAAACTTTCTTTCAAATTCGAAAGCACTGTACCATACGATATGCCAGTGGACTCAACTATTTCGCGCACTTTGATTCGCCGATCTCTTAAAACCATATCGTGGATTTTGTGAATCATTCCGGGAGTAGTCACTTCCACTGGACATCCAAACGAAGTTCATCTTTTATAGATGCCCGGCCGCTATTTAACTCATTCATCCAATTGAAAATAATTGCAAAAACAAGAGTATATGTGCCATGAACTTCATGTAACTCAGCTTCGATCTCTTTCTTAAAATATAAGTGTTTAATTGTTCGAAACTTAGGTTTTCCTATTTTTCTTAATAGTCACAGTTTCTTGCTTCAATCGACAATAAAGATAAAAACAATCAGTAACAGTAGACATATTACTCCCATCAATTCACACAAAAAGTTGAGATTTATAAAAAAATTTTTAGTAAAAGCTCGAGACGGGACATTTGCACTTAAGTGAAACTTGTTACCATCAATATCGGATGCTGCAAAAAATGTATTTATAGGTTCAGACATTCATAAATTTATTAAAAATGGTCTGTTTGAAACTATTCTTACTATGTTACAAAATTCCAGTGACATTCTGCTGTCATTCTGCCTGAGGGCAGAATGACAGCAGAATGCCATTGAGCTCCTCCCTCCTTGAGAGGGAGGAGCTCAATGGCAAGCGAGAAGTTAAAGTGTAAGTTGTGAAAAGCAGATATAGCCTAATAATACATTTCTTTTTTTAATTTGCTATGTTGCTTTAAATAACATGTTTAGTTTTATGAAAGTTTTTTTTCTTGCACCTTACCTACACATGAATCATCAGCAACATCGATGAATATCTGCCGCGATGGAACTGTTTAAGAGATTTGACCGTTTTATTGATTTATTCTGTATACAACAAACGTTCTATATTCTTGAAATTATTTTACTCTGCACTTTTGAGGTAAGGTTTTATGAACTTATATATTCTAAGAATAAGGTAAAGAATAAGATAGATACGGATAAGTTATTGAAGTTAATTGAAGAACGAAGCTACATTCTAACTTGTGTTACTAAACTGGGTAAAAGGGTACGAAAGCTCGAGAAAGCTACCGAGAATTTAAACTCATGTCAAAGTTACTACAACTTTTATTTAAAAAAAAGCTAATTTTAAAAAATCTTGATTTAAAACTAGAATTTTGTTGAAACTAGTGAGAATAAAGGGAGCACCAAACCAGACTCTCCCGAGATCAAAGTTCAGATATGCTTCTGTCACGATCAGAAGATATCCAAGGTAAAATGCTAAAAAATTTAAATGAACTAAAATTTGCTCATTATACTTTCAGTTATTTGTGAAGTGGTATCGTAAAAATAAAGTAAGTTAGTGATATCCTTCAGATGTTCTCTCATGAGTCGACTTTTAATTTGATTTTTTATCAAAAACCGTAAGATGAAAGCCGCCTGTTTGACAGGTAAGCAAAATTTTCTTATTTGTGAATAAACGCGAATCATTACTGTTCAAATTCATTTATGATCAGGATAAATTTAAATGTGAATTAAAAGTTTCGGAGGAATCTGATGGCAAAATTTTTTCAGCTAAGATTAAATTAATGAACGATCTTATTAAATGTGGTGATTTAAAAAACACTGTTTCAGCTATAAAATTGCTAAAATTCGTAATTTCGTGATTCTCTGGTGATTCTATCAAATTTATGAAATTCTTAAATTGTTTTGATAATTAAATCGCTTCAAATGATTTTCTTACAAATGAACAATTCATGCATCTAAAATCCCTTCATTCTAGACCTGCTTATAATGTTGTTTCGGGATTTGAATTAAATAAGTAAAATTATAACTCGTGTCTTGAATTCTTAAAACAAAGATTTGTAGAATTGATTATACTATAAATTATTACATGACAAAGTTATTAAACATAGAACCTAATAGAAATTCTTATGTGAACGGCTTACGTAAATTATATTAGGAAATAGAAGTCACAATATAAAAAATTCACGGTCATTAAATATAATGTAGGGTTCATATGGTCATTTATTAAATCCGATATTATTGAAACTGGATTGGATTTAAAATTTTCTTAGTGCAAGAAACAGGGAAGCGAATTAAGAAGTTTCGGAAATTATCGCATTGTTGAGAAATGAAGTAGAATTAGGGAAATTGTGGAATCTGGGAGTGCCCTCTCTCTTAAAAGTTATGAAACCAAATGAGCCTTTTCTCAAAAATGTCAAATCTGCGAATTCAATAAATTATTCAAAGAAACTATTCAAAAACTAAAAACATATCAACCATTACAGCATTTAATACTCCAATAAAAAACTGTGCTTATTTTGTAACGGTAATCATCATTCTATGAATTAAAAAAAATCGGATACAGAACAAAAAATAAATAAACTTCTGATCGAAAGCAGTGGCTGGTGTTTTAAAAAATATCAAGTCTCGTGAATGCAAGGTAAAAATTACGTTTACAAATGTCTCAGCAGGTTTCATCATTAGTCAGTTTCCAAAAGAAATAACCCCACATAATGTTGCGTAGCAAGATTGCGAGACTGCTTCCAATGGCTCCCAAAAAATGCTGAAAATATATGTTTCTCATAAAATTGAAACCATAAGTAACGACTTCTTACAAGCATGTACAGTTTTAGTGTGTATTCAAATACATAAGCTGTTTTAACTAATCTTATTTTAGCATTTAGTTCCCATAGAAGTGTGTATTTAGTTTCCTCTGAATTGGTTAAAAGATTGAAATTAAAACCAATACGGCACGAATGGCTAACTTTTTTGCTTTTGAGGAGAATACAGAGCATGACAGAAAGTATCCAATACTTTCGCTAACATTACGCAATAAGGTTGAAAGCTCGTAGTGTTGTAAAATAAAAGCTATTGTAATGGAATTTATATCTAATTTATGTCCTTGAATATTCCCGATACTTCGATTCAAAATGCATTAAGGGGAAAAGTGTTACAGACGGTAGGTTCATATTTAGGTGACACTCGAAGAGAGGTCCTCGTTGGTTATGATTCATTTTGGAACATTGTTTATGAGGAGCGAGCAAAATTAAATTAAAACAATATAACAATCATATCTTGTTTTGGTTGTTTGCTAGCAGCAGTGGAGTCCTAGCTATTGATTGGGGGGGAATATCGTCATTGCTATGAACGAAGCATTTTTTTTTTTTAGTTTAGAATTACAACTTCGTAAAAACTTAGAATACGGTTTATCTGACTTATTTCGGCTATTTAAAACTGCTTAAGGATTTATATAATTTTTATCATATTACAAAAATAAGGATCATTTGAGAAAAATAATAGATGCCATGAGAAGAAAAATTTCTACGAATCAAATTCAGGAGAATCCAACATGATTGAAAAATTAATAAAAATCATTTGAAAAAAAAGGTGACAATGTAAAATTGATTAATAAGGTAGAAGAATCAAGAAAAAAATTATAATATATAAGTTGTTTTACAAAATTATATTTATTCACCTTTTTTGTCTTAGCAAAATACTTAAGACTTCATTTACAGATACATTTTTATATATGTATAACGAAAAGAGTCCATTTAAACGTACTTCAGAATTTTTTTAAAAAATATTTCACAGTTGAACACTGTCATTCAACAGTACGTGTTATAGCAGACAAGAGATTAAAATTTATAAAAGTTTATGAATATTCAGGAAAATATATACATTCCACTCTCGTAAAGCTTATAGCAGTTAATGTAGTCTGTTGTACCAGCTATTTCTTTTTCCATAATTGAAAGTGTTACAAATGTGAGATGATTCTTCCCTGCAACGGTTCTCTTATGAAGGAAAAGAGACATTTGTAGAGATGTCATCAGTTAGCCAAGGCGAATTTAAGCATCACCCCTTAGCATTGGAGACAGATTTGGTGACCATTTTGGCGACTTGAAGAGAAACTTGGTGACAAATGGAAAGTTCTAGAAAGTACTGCATGTAATTGGGGGGGGGAAGAAAATTACAGACTTTACCTGAATTTTCCCATGTGACGTCACATCTTGCAGGAAGAGGTATAAATTCGCCGAGAGCCTCACGGAATGGTAGTCTGTTTTTGGAGTCTGCCTTTCGAGTGCAGAGTAATATTGTGGAGATTTGTGCATACGTGCTGTTTTGTATGTATATGTGTTGCTGATCTGTACAAGTGCTGTATTTTCTGTTTGTGCTACTATTGTCGAAGCATTGCTACCTGTGTATTGTCCTGAAGATTGTGAATAAAGCGTCATGTGTTTTTATCCTCCGAGTTGGGCTTGATTTCACTCCCACAAACTCGGGAAATTTTTTCGTAACAATATTCAATTTTTTCGGTTTGTTGGAGCTATCGCGTAAGTTACCTGTATTCCCCAGGAGTGTCGACGTATAGCTTTGTATACTCTCCAGACAGTTTCACTCGTAGGTTATCGTTAGTAGCTGACAGTTCCTTTCGTTGTTGTCTGTAGTTTTTAGTTATCTGTAGTAGTATTGGATGTGGCAGTAGGATCTTAGGTGGGATGACTTCCTCGTTACTTTCACCGACCTCTTCTTGTTCAGTGCGAGACTCTGGAATCTCGTTTAGTAATCTTAGATTTTTAAATTCGTTTGACGTTTCAATAGTTTGAGGGACTGTTCCTCAATAATTTTCCTCTTTGCCTATTTGCAAGCTGAGGGGGTTGGAAACCTTCACTATCAATTTTAATTGATTTAGATCGTTTCTCGGGCGTGTGGGGTAACCGTGTAGGGGTGGGGTAGCCTGGTGTAGGACATTTAGGAAAGGTAAGATACTAACCCTCCGTCTCTTCTGTTGCATCCTTGGCCGCCAGGGGAAGTCCATATACTTATTTATAGAACTCGCTGTCCCTTTCAGCGTATATTGACTCAATGTGACAGACTTGGCAATAGGCATCGTCCAGCTGCATTCGTATAGAAGGGTTGATCTGTACTCCACAAGTTTTAAGATCTGACAGGACTCCTCGATGAGTAGGAGGAATTCGGTCGCATACCGCTAAAATTCATATCCGAAACCGTTATTGTTGATCACTCTGAGAATCGTAGCCAGGTAGAATAAGAATTTAATCATTTTCGCACAGTAGCTTTAATAAATGCTGCTAGGGTTAACTTAAAATCTTAGATAAAAATTAACAAAAGAGTAAAATAAAGCTTCCGATCACGTCGGATCCCCAATCCTGGGAATAAAAATTCAATTTTTTTTAAATATAATAATTTTATCAGTAACTCCGAAGACATACTTATCAATATCCTCACTGTTATTAATTAGTGATAGTGTAAGGTGAAAATATTTTAAAATGCGCTCTTGGAAAAGTTCTCAGTTAGAAATAACTTTGCTATTAGGAAAAGCAACTCTATTAGAAATTAAGATAGTTAATAAAATTGGATTGTGAACAGAATTGAATTCCTCTATAGCATTATCGGATACGTGTTAATCTCAATAATCTGTTGCTCTATGCCTCTTCCTTCTCTGTTATCCATCGTAATCGTATAGTCAAATAAAGAATAAGTTTGAGTGTTTATTGCCCTCTGTTCCACCATGATTGACTACATGATTTATATGCATCTGGATATATCTTTGAGTAAAAAAGGCTTGGAGCGTGTGCCGATCACCTATGAATACTTGAGAGTTCCTTTTGGACTTTCGAAAGTCTCCAAGTGTATATCAAAGATTTATTTATCATACATTTAGGGATTTAATGCGAGAGAATAATGTTGTAATTTAAGTAGTTGATTTTATTAACTATATTGTCACGTAAGGACGAAGAAGGTGTGGAGAAATTAAAACGTGTTTTAGCAATTGTCAAGAAATATGGATTAAAAATTAATTTTAAAAAATGCCAATTCTTAAAAAGAAAAATTGAATTTTTGGGATATATTATAGAAGAAGGTACGATTCACCTTTCTTGAATAAAACCCTAGCAGTTCAAAATTTTCCCCGAGCTCAAAAAATCTTAAAGAAATTCGGAGTTTCTTGTGTCTGATGGGATACTTCTGAAAGTTTATAGCCAATTTTTCAAAAATAGCCATATTGCTCAGTGATCTTCTCCGTAATGAAGCAGAATTTATATCAGAACCGAAACAAAAAGAAACCTTCAAGAAATTTAAGGAAATGTTGTCGACCATCCCAGTGCTTCTTATTTTCAAACAAGCCATACACACGGACAACACAAGGATACACATTTGAATTACACACGGACGCTAGTAGTCATGTTTTCATTGCTGTCCTATTACAAGAGTTTGGAGGTGGTTAATTACACTCTATTCATGTCTTGAGTAAGAAAGCGAGACTCCCCAACAAGAAAAATTATGTAGCTGCGAACATGAAGTCTTGGGTTTTGTAGAAGCTTCCAAGAAATCCAGAAACTACCTTTCAGGATCTAAAGTAAAAAATAGTTATGGACTTTAATGCCTTCCAAAAGACGATATTTAAGAAAGACCTGACCCCTAAATTTGCGAGATGGGCCCTACTCTTAGAAAAATTCCAATATGAAGTGGTTCATAGACCTGGTCAACAAATGAAGCACGTTGACGCATTAAGCGGAAATGTTATGATGGTTGCGGAAATGTTATGATGTATATATCCTTTAAGTTCTCGGTACGATTCTCGTGAAATGTATTGAAGGATGCATTACGAATTTAATCAGAAACTTTCCCAAATTGTGTGTGTATTAATAATTTAACAACCATAATAAACTTTAATTTTAAATGAAAGTAATTTCATAATATTTTATTGATAATTTTTCTGAATGAATAAAAGTACTTATTTTTTTCTTAATGAATGTCGATATTTTAATTTCTGAATAGAGTTTTCTGTAAATTGTAATAGCGAAAGAATTTAGAAGCTATTGCAAATTGTTAATTATTCGAACTTATTTAACATAAAGAAATTCAATAACACCCTCATTAATAAGATGGAATCAGAAAATTTAGAAATGCACACTACAGATCTTCTGTGTAAAATTTGTAGATAAGCAAAACATCGAAAAATTGGAACGTTATTGAAAGTCAGAAGTCGCAGAGATTGAATCTCATATTGAAAACCTAAATTAAGAAACGTGGATACGTCAAATGTCTTTGCTTCCGTTAAAGAAACTGACAATCGCCTTCTTAACCCTTTTCTCGTCCTTTTACCCTTGTGAAAGTTTAATATTTTTTTTTCCCGATATTAATCCATGTAGTAATAAAGGCTAAAAACAGATTGATAGAGAATGGCTCAGCGGTATGCATTACCTTACAATCGACTACATACTAGTCTGATATAAAAAAAAAATCTTGTAATTGAAGGGATAATTTAAATGCGCAAGTATGTGCCATACTTCGCTTGACTCAGGTCAGTAGATTGCAAAAGACTCAAGACATGAATGAATGAATGAATTCAGAGATCACCCAATGTCAAGGCAAAAGTCGTTCACGCTAATTGGCTAGCTTCGTACTGGGCAACTGATCATAATAGTAGGTGATGAGACTGACGAGACGTCAGTCTTTGAAGATGGGCAGCAAAGTTACGAATATGAGTTGATGCTTCCCTGCAACGGTTCTCTTATAATGGAAAATATGGATTTACAAAGATACCACCAGCAAGCAAAAGAGAGTATAAGCAATGACCCTTTCACCTTGGTGACGGATTTGGCGATAAATAGAAAGTATTTGAATGTGCTGGAACCTAGATGAAAAATCAATAAGGAAGAAAGTTACGGACTTTTTGTTAATTTTCGGTGTGATGCCATACCAGGCCGGAATAAGTATAAATATGCCGAGAGCCAGAGAGAGTCAATCTGCTTTTGGAGTCTGCCTTTCGAGTGCTAAGTAATACTGTGGAGATTTATGTGCAATGAGAGCTATTAAGCTGATGAGCAGAACGTTATTATAAGTGCATTTTTGTATGTGTTTGTGTTGCTGATCTGTACAAGTGCTGTATTTGTTCCTATATCTGTGTCACTAATTTGTACAAGTCTTGTGTTTCCTGTTTGGGGAGTTATTGTTCAACCTCTAAGACCTGTGTGTTAATCCGGAAGATTTGTAAATAAAGCGTCATTTGAGATTATCCTCCAAGTTGGACTTTATTTCACTCCCGTACACCCAGATACTTTCAATTTCATGCATTCAAAATTCTAATTCTATAATCCGACAAATCTGAAGCGAATGTTTTTTAAATTATTTCGAATTTATTTTCATCTGAAGATTTGAGATAATCCTCTGATATGATTAAAGTATTAAATGAACTTATAACTGCTTTGTGGTTTGTAAATCTTTATTTAATATGTAAAATTACAAAATTTGATTAAAAATTGCTAACCTACAATGAAAATCGGGTGATACTGATGAACATTAAAATGACAATTTTTTTTTTTTTTTTTGGTATTGGAGAAATAATTCTATAGTTCTAATCTATTATTCGTCTTAAAACTAATTCGGATTTTAGGAAAACAGAGTTTAAAACTATCTCTGACAGATTGCGAATCATATCAAGTTCTTTTACAATATAATTGCATAATTCACCTGTGGTAATGAGGTTCATTGCCTTAGATTGCAAAATCCTAGACAAGATCTACATAAGAAAAATTATTGATTTTATCGTAAGTAAAGTAACGAAAAAATCGGAACTTCTCCATAAATTTAAATACGTGAAGACGTCAGTGGACATGAATTCTAATCATGCCAATTTCCAATCAATTCAAGAGCATGAATCAGAATAGAAAGCAATTGCACCTTCACCGTATTAGATTCATATCGCTCTATCCAAATCATAAGGGATAGTTTTTTTTTGTGCTTCTCTTTAGGAGGAAGGGTACAGATCTAACATACTAACCTGCAAAACTCTATTTCCTTCAGAAGTATTTATGGACGAATAACATTTGTCAAAGACTTCGAAGACATTGAGAATAGCTTTAATTTGGCATGTGTCTGAAATATAGTGTTGATGGGAATTTTCTCTTATTTTGGCTTGTACACCGTTGAATGATCCAGACATGGTAACATCACTTTGGTTCTTATAAATCTTTGATCCAAATCTTATGATTCTGAAGTTTTTGAAACTTTGCTTACTACATCTTCTTTACGTGTTAAAATTACTGGCATAAAAAAATGTACAAATTTTTCAATTAGTAAAGATTTGTCATCCTTATTTTCTACAAATCGTACACATAAAGAGATTTGCTCCATCAAAGAAACATCTTTGAGTTCATAAACTATTTTAGAAAAAAAAAGTTTGAATTTACTTTTTCAGTCAATTTTTTGATAATTATTTCATAGCAAGCATGTATAATTTCGTTTTGTATTTTAGTCGATATATATGATGTATGACTAGCAAATGCTTTTAAAGGCTGTTTCAATATTTCATCATCTGCATTAATTCGGAATTTAAGCAGTTGACGGAAATTCCCAACGCGAGGGTCATATTCCTTGCTTTCATCCGTTCCATGACTTTGGCCTTAATCACGATGAATTATTAAAGGAGTCAATTTCAGTCACAGAAATTGACCTCCATTAATAATTCGATTTTTTTGGTTCCACCTGACGAACGTTAACCATAACAATATAATCTATAACTATAGCCTAGTTTACGCCTTTGTACAATGCCCCTTAAGTTGTGACAGTTCATAAAAAGTTACGGGATATTGTTTTCCCTTGATGCCCACGGAATGATTCTATCAATCTATATTTCAGAAACGAAAAGGCTTATTATTTAATTATCCCAATGGTTGAATGTTTGATTTTCCTGTAAATTCCTTGGCAAAAAACCTACACACACAATATTTTCAGTAAATTCCATCTTCAATTTTGGAATAGATGAAGTATGGGTATTCCAATAGTAAATTATATCGAAATTTCCTCTTCATTTTTTCATTACCAAATGAAGAGCTTGGAAACACATACATGGTTGCTGGCATCCAAAATTTTCTAAGAATATCAATTTTTACTTCGTCAATTAACTCACTATTAACGTAATTTGGTTTTCCTATTTTTCAAATTGAAGGTGTTATTTTTTTTATCAATTTGGTTAATTTCTGAAGAATAGTGAATTATTGAGCTCTTGACATTTGTATTTTATTCTTGTGCTATGACAAAAGTAATTCATTTAGAGTTAGTTCTTAATATGAGTAATTATTCTTTTTCGTTGGTTTTCGAATTATTGGTATCTCGTTGAGGGTTATGTTCTGTATTATTCTCTGATAATGCTAGAACTTTTAAATGAGTTAATTGTGAACAAAAAAAAAAGGGGGGGGGGGAAGCAGATTGTTATTACTAAGGTTTAAAATATGTTTGCTTCCAGAGGTATAATTTAGAAATTCATTACTGAGACGAGTCCATGATTTGGGGAGGCTTCTGGGTCGTGTAGCCACGAGCGCTTAAAACTTGTTTAAAGTAAACTATTGGAAATTATTTTCTTTGAGGTTGAAACCATGGTTTATTCCAGGCCACTTACATATCTGTATAGCGATGCCTTAGAATCCTTACAACTTATACCCTCTCAATTCCTAGTTGGTAAACGATTAGTATCTTTACTTGTAACAAAACGCAAATTTAAAGATTTAAATATTAATATAAATTGTTTGGTAAAAAAAATATAAACAAAATTATTTTAAATCTTACCTGAAACAGTCGGAGAAAGGAATATTTACTTAATTTACGGTTAACCTATATTTCTCCTCAAAAAGGCTAAGATGTTTCTCTTTTTAAGGTTATATAATAATATTGCTCTAATAAATAACAAGTTTTTTTCTAGAAATATGTAATGACGGAAAAAATTTTAAAACATTATCCAGGACGAAATGGGAATGTTTCTACACTTCTTATTAATATCCTTAAAGAAGAGATAAAGCATTTTGTTCAATTCGTTTGTAATATAGAAATAAGTCCTTAATTATTCAAGAGTTTAATTCAGCGTGTAAAATTGAAAATTTCCTTTCATTATTTCAATGGTAATGGTAATTGAGCTTATGTTTAAATTTCTCTGAATATTTTTATTTCAAATTCATTTGATACTTTTTATATAATTTGTAAAGACACACACACAATGTTTTTTTTAATAATATGTAATGTTCGATATATTTGTCTCCGTGTAAATTAATATGTATCTTGTATGTAAACTTAGTTTGGAGTCAATGGTAAGTGAATTTACCACTTCCATTCTGCCATCATTGTGCCACAGGGCACTGCTTGAGCAAGATGACCTCATAAACGGCGCTGCTTGAAAGAGAGAAGCTTAGTGGCAGGCAAGAAGCAGAAGTGTAGGTTGTAGGAAGCAGATATGACCTCAGAAGATATCCTTTTCTAATTTTCTATGTTGTTTTCAATAAATTAGTTTAGTTTTATTTAAGTTTTTTTTCCTTGTATCTAACCTACACACGAATCAACTAAAACATATTTAGATAGAAAAGGACGCTTGGTTTTCATTCAAGAATGTTGGGAAAATTTTTCAATTTTAATAACATAACAACAAATTACAAGAATTTCGAACTTGTAAGGTTTTGGAACGTCATAAATAATTTATTACTCCTGGACTTATAAGGAAAAAAATTCCAATTAATAAGGAAGCAATGAGCCTGTTAAACCATTTCACCTACAGATATATACTATAGATTCTATAGTATATTACGACCAACAACGAGACTCTATAGAATAGAGTGTCGTTGTCGGTCGTAATGGAATACAGCAACGCTTGCTGACTACTGTTGGTTGGTTCATCAGGAGAGAAAATACCGAACAATAATATAAATCCAAAAAATAGTATCAATAATGTACTTAATCCCAAATATGTTGAGTACATTATCGAACCTATAATGCAAAAAAAAAGAAGTTCGATTATATACTTAAAACTAAATGTGTTAAGAACATTATCGAACCTATTTGGTGGTGGTGGTGGGGTTATATTGTTGATCGGTATTTTCTTTCTTGATGAACCAACAGTAATCATCAAGTGCGTTATACTGTATAAAGAGTGTGAAAGTATTCTGAAGGTAAATTTAACATTTAATTGTTCTATCTTCTAAATTGATATTGTTATAACCTATAAATACATATATTTCCTTTAACAAAAATAAGAACCAACTATAAAATTTCTATTATAATTTTTATATAATTGATAATAAGTTTTATCTATAGAGTATGTCCATTTGAAATATTAATTTAATTTTAAGGAATACAAATAAAAAGCCTAATTTTTTGTTTATTAGTGTTTTCAGAGTAAGCGGAGCCAGATTTCCATTTCACTAAATTGATCTGTTATATTTCAACTTTTTCGATGTAACGTAGTAATTTACTTCTTGACTTTCTTTGATTTTGTTCTTTACGTTTTGAAAACCATTCTCTTAGAGTAAATAATCATTCTTCCGAATAGATAAAAAAAAAAAAAAAAAAAAAAAAAAAACACCATTTATTTTCATGAACTATTTTGGTATACGAGTGGGGTCTTAAAATTTTTCTATCTTAATGTGAAGATGGCAGCACTCGTCAATAAAAGCTACGGAATGTAGTTGCGCATCTTTTTACAGGTATTCACCAACATTTCAGCCATTTTTGATTCGGAGTTGTTGCTTGACAATCGTTTGAGCGAGTCGATGTGAGTGTTTTTGTGAAAAGAAAAAATCGAGTATTGAGCTGTCGTTAAATATTTGTTTTTGAAAGGCAATAAGTCTATGCAAATCAAAGATATGTTGGACGGTGTGTACGGGAAATCTTCCCCATCATTTATTTACCATCATGAAATATTGTGCAGTTGAATTTAAACGTGGCCGTACCGGCTTGGGAAACGATAAGCGTTCGGAACTTCAAAAATTGCAAACAATGACGATAATATCGCTAAAGTTTACCAAATGGTTCTAGACAGCCATCGAATTAAAGGAAGAGAGATGGCAAAGACTACGAATATGTTCAAAGAGCGTGCTTATCACATATTGAATTAAGATTTAGGCGTGAGAAAGCTGTCCTAGCGTTGGTTGCCGCGTTTGCCCCCGTTAGACCAAAACTGTGTTTGAATGAACATTTCTATCGCTCTGTTGGCGAAGTGCAGGCACAATAAATCAGAGTTTGGGCTCCGATTAATTACTGTAGCTGAAATTTGAATACAACATTATACGCCCGAAACAAAAATACAGTCAGTCCAAACAATGGACTACCAAGGGAGCATCGACTCCAAAAAAAATGCAAAATCTGTTTTTTCAGTTGGAAAAGTGATGGCGACTATTTTTTTGGATAGTCATGGACTTATCTTAATCGATTTCCTTCAAACAGGAAAAACTATTACAGAAGATTACTACGCATCATTACTTTATAAGCTAAAGGCAGAAATTTACACACATATTTGCAGGAAAAAAAATTCTGTTTCACCAAGACAATGCGCCATCTCCCTCTTCAGTGATTGCCTTGGCGATAATCCTCGAATTAAGGTTTGAACTGCTTGACCACCCTCCTTGTTCACCAGATCTGGACCCAAGCAACTTCTTTTTCTTCCCTAACCTGAAAATTGCACTCGGAGGGTAGAGAATTTCGACAAATGAGGAGGCCACCCCCTTCGTAAACAATTATTTTCTAAAGAATGACGCCGGATACTATTTGGAAAGGAAGAGATAGGAGCATCACTGGGAGAGTGTTTAAACTTTCAAGGAGACTATGTAGAAAAATAAAGATAAATTTTAAAAAGAAATGTCTTTTATCTTTTTAGGTGAGACCACCCTCTTACATTGTCAATTCTGCTGATACAAGTGTACTGAATATTCAATAATATGGGACCACGCTATTATATTGCTTAACTTCCCAATGGATATTCCGGAAAGGGTAAAATTATTTTCAGGTTATTTCAAAACACTCAGAAAATTTTATAATTTTAAGATATAAATTAAATTATTACATTACTGTAATGATAAACTATCAATCCTTTTTTTCACTTTTCGCTACAGAGTTTAGTGGAATAATGAAACTATTGATTACATTTATTTAAGTTAAAAAAAAGTTCTTTTTTTCGTTATCATATCCCAGAAGGAAATTGAATTTTATTTCCATTAAGCGGTTTTATCTAATTTCTGTTTACTTACATAATTTTAAAATATGTTATTGGAAAAACTTATTATGATTAAGATTTTAAAATTCAGTTAAACTTGCAAAACATTTTGTCTTCTGAAATCATGTATAAATAAAATTTAGAATACAAAAATAACATATAAAAGAACAACAAACCATAAATGAATTTTAGGGACAAAAATTTCAACTTTTAATCATTTACAATTCGGAAAAGTATTCGTTTTTTTATAAATGTAATTTAAAAGATTGAGTTCTTTGTAAAAATATTATTCCCTAAATAATTGCTGAAAGCAGATAAATTTCAATAACTACTAACTGTTAAAATTGAATTATTTTCCTTTTGATGTCTAACGAACTAATATAACGGAATATATTAAAATATCATTAAATGAAGATTCAACGCTATTATTTTTTATTCTCAAATCGTAACAAATCAAACAAAAATAACCGATAAAAATTCGATTTTTGATTGAAAACCGTTCGTATGTTTTTAATTGCGTCCCTGAAAATCGGAGTACCAGTCCGTTGCTGTCCATTTAAAACAAAAATATCATTATCTACTTCATCAAGTTGCCACATAAGCTGATGCGTGACTTAAAACTCTAATTAGAATTTCCAACCAAACGCGGATGAATTATCATATGAAATAACTGGCCTCTTCGCCCTTAGGCGAAAGTCCTTGAAGATAAACACGAACCTTCTTTTTCTCCTTCACCTTGACTGTAAAAGGAGCAGATTGAATATGATATGTAATTGTGAATGATATCGGTTTTACAAATGACAAAATAGTTGATTGTTTTAATGTCTTCTATTTGTAAGAAGATCTTATTTTGGGGAGCGCGTTAATCATATTAATGAACGCCAACACAAAAAAGTAGTACGTGACAAACAATTGAAAATGCTTGGGAAATAAAGGAGTTATCTAATCTCATATTCCATGTTATAATCACTGCGGAGAAATCCTGTTCCTGCTGCCCTGCGAAATTCTGTATTTACGTCAAAACTTTTTTTTTTTATTTAATTACAATTTTTTTTATGCATTGAGCTTTCTTTGTAATACATGATATGGAGAGTGTAATGAAATCCATTTTATGGGAATTTGCTCTTGATTGAAATTGCTTGGGAACTTCTTAGAGCCATGATATAAAACTTTTAATTCACACAGAATGGGAAAAAATTCAAGACTTGGAGGAATATAAAAATGAAAAATTATATGTTATGAGAATAAAATGTAAAAAAATAAGTTTAAGATTCACTGAACGGAAAGGAACGGAAAGTATTCTCAAAACGCTCAAACAAAATAAATAAATGAAAAAATGACAATGTAAAAAGTAGATTTCCAATTTTAGCAGTCAGTGTGTAACAAATCCTTTATTTCTAAGATCTTATTTAAAAAAAATGAAGCAAATGTGCGAGCAAAAAAATTTTTCATATTAATAGTGTATTGAATTTATTACACCTCATAAGATTCGGAATATAATTATCTAAAGCTTAATAATATCTTGTATTTTTCTTTATCGAGGAAAGTGGGGTAGGTGAAGGATCATATTTTCTTAAAAATGCATTAAAAAGTACTTTTCTGTTATATGAGATGATCTTAGAATTTGATACTTGAGGAATTTCTTCATAGTGTTAAAAAGTAAATGAAAAATATTTGATCCGCGTTATGTATTTTTCTCAGTTATTCATTTAATATCAATTTTGATATTCATTTTTTTTTATTATTAACATAGTTAGAAAACATGTTTTAAAATATATTTTCCAATTCAAAATGAATTGTATGATTGTTAAACTCAGACTTTATAATAACACATAATATTTTGACACTAAGAATTTCAAATTTTAATTTTCGATTTATTGCATTTTCTTTTAATACACAAGTTTTTACATCAGGAAGGTAAATTTAACAAACTTGGTCACAACCTGCAATAATATATATCAAATAAAATCTTAATTTATAATCTTAAATGCAAAAAAAAAAATATTTTAAGTTTCAATCCAGACTTAAGAGAGGAAAATGTATGAATAAAATGAAAATATATGAGATAATTTCAGAAAGCACAAATATAAACATTTAAAAAAAAAATACCACTTATTATTTTCATCTTTAGTACCATCGTCACGTTTTACCGGAACAATTTTTTCATTCATTCTACAAATACGGCTTTAATTAATCAAGTTCCCAGAAATATTTTTAATTCTATAAAATGCAACTACAAGCCTCAGGCGTATACATTTTTAGTTAACGTCTTACAAGCATTCAATTATAATATTACTGTAAATAGTTTGAAACTGTACCTGGATTGTTAAAAACAGGTTATTTTAAGCAATTATTGAGAACTTCAATTTAAAATCAACGACGAAATCTTTTTAAAATTCTTAAATTATGAGGTGTTTAAAAGAGACAAATGAAGATTATATATAAACGTTCTCAAGCAAGACACTAAAATGATGGTTCATTTCCAATAGTGCGTTTTTTCACGTACAGAATTATAAGCTTGAAAGTTATGACATCATAGAGCATAATTTTTTGAAACGAATTTGGAAAAATTCTTCATTTAAAAATAATAATAATAAATATTGCGTGGTTTGTTCTAAATGCTATAAAGTAAAACATAGATTGGATCAAATATTGCATGACTTACCTTTCTAACAAATTCATTTTTTATAAAAGATATCTTTGAGTATGTGTATGTTAATAAGATAATGTTTTATTTTTCTCGATTTTTCAAAATGAGTAAAAGTGTTAACAAATACGAATTAAGAAATTTGAGAAGAAATACGAGGGGTGGCTATTAAATAACCAAACTGACGCTGCTACAGAAGAAAGGGCCTCCCATTTCTGTAAAGAAATCCGTATACCCAAAGCCTTCGTCCGCATTTGAGTTATTTTTTGTTTCGCCGGAAAAATGGTAAGTGAGCAAAGAATTGTTATGAAATTTCACATGAAACTTGGAAAAACCGCTACTGAAACTTATAATTTATTGAAAGAAGTGTATGGTAATGATTGTCCATTGCGTGCACTTGTTTTAAGTGGTTTAAGTCTTTTCAAGATAGCCGAGAAGACGTTGAAGATGGTTCTACCCCAGGTCACCCTCCCTCGTCAAAAACGGATGACGATATCAATAAAATATTCTAGTTCGATCTCACCTTTGAGTAAATATTCGTTCAATGGCTGAGACTGTAGGAATTGACTAAGAATCCGTACTGCAAATTTTCCTACGAAGTCAATTTCCCGGCTCATTCCACATTGTATGTCAAGAGGTTTCAAGCCAAGTACAGCATTCCAGAGTTAGACCATCCGCTTTATTCGCTGGATCTTGAGCCATGCAACTTCTATCTGTTTCCTTATGTGATATTTGCATTACAATGGACAAGATTTGAGTCCGTTGCCGCTGTGAAAGACAAGCGGCATATGAGCTGACAGAAGAAGACTTCCA
Source organism: Nephila pilipes (assembly GCA_019974015.1). Classification (NCBI taxonomy): domain Eukaryota; kingdom Metazoa; phylum Arthropoda; class Arachnida; order Araneae; family Nephilidae; genus Nephila; species Nephila pilipes. Next base: position 218,550 of record BMAW01097174.1, read on the forward strand.
ACACTGTTTTGAGAACTTACTGTTTTGAGCATCTCGACAGCCAAATCTACATGAGTTTTCTGACTTTTCAATAGTTCCAAAATTTGATCTCCACAAAGACATGCCGATAAATGTTAAAAGAAATTCGCCGACGAGAGGGGATTGATGATTTCTTTTAGTCAAAATTTGCAGTCCCTGAATTGATTCCAGGCTAGAAGGTTGTCTCCGATACTTGATGTCACTGAACTAATCTGTAAATAGCATATTATATGTACAGTTATTTACTCCAAGAAGAGATATTGACTTTAAGTTGCTATTTAATTACATTATAATGAAATACTTAGAAACTGAAAGTCAGAATTTTTTCTTGGATTTTTTCTCAATATCTGTAATTCTCCTTCACACGGTACATCGGTTGTTTGATTGGAATTTTATATATGAGAGTAGCTTAATAAGTCTTCAGAAATTCCATGAGATGGCACTCGCAGCATCGAAAATGGTTTGTTTTTTTACTGATTTTTTTTGTTTCGTTTGACTGTTTGAACTTTTCCGACTGATTAGACCATCTTCGCCTTCTTTGGAGCAGATTAACTGGACGCAGTCCATTATTTTGATTATGGCTCGGTTTCCAGTGTATATTAATGAATCCAGATCTCGTCGACGATGAAAACTCGACATAAAGTAACGTCGACAACTCGTTGTTATAGCAATTAAATTTTGATTTTGCAGTAGATAACTACCAAATCAAAACTACCTCATGAATCAATGTGAATTTAGCTTAACAGAGGGTATCATGCAAAGGTAACAAAAATTTACCTTAATGACGCCATGTATCTCCAAATACAAAAACTTTTTGAATCACCTTCAAAAAGCAACACGAGGGCTTTTGGCGACGACCTCGTAATTTGGAACCTCGGTCTAGTGACGAGGGTGTCACCTGATTTGGTACTGCAAATTCTTAATTTCTTCACCATATCAAAATGAGGATTTTTGCCCCGAAAATTAAACTATACTACGAGTCTTTAGTAGAATTTGGAATTGAAACCGCGGCTCGACTGAAACAAAACTTCAGGAACTCGCAACCATGATCACTTGGCTATGGCCACTACATTTTCAATGGATTCAAAGAATTATTTCTCCAAAGAAAGAATTCAGAAAATAATAAGACATTAAGACACCAAAAAAGATCTAATTATTCCCTAAGAAATGATAACCGTAACGGTTAATATCAAGACGATGTGGACACAATCATGTTAATGAAAATTAGCTATATGTATGCTCGGAAAGATTATAAACCCCCTAAAAAAGATGATATTGTTCGGCCAACTGAAAGTAATTGCCACGTGTGAAACTGAACAATTTACTCATGATTTTTCTGAGCGAAAGGGTGCGTCTAACTCATTATATTTTTGTGTGGGTGTAATGATCGACAATGAAGGCTTAGCCACACTCTTTTGATTTCATTTTCCCACCCAAGTCTTAGAACATCTAATAGGATATCCTTGAAGTAGACGAATCTATCTTATCTCCTGGACAAGTCCTCATTTATTTTTGAAACAATAACTCTATTGGTCATGAATTAAAAAAACGTGAACAAATTTTATTGCTTTGCAACATTCTTAGTATTGAATAAGATTGCGCTTTATTTTTTCAGATGTAATTTATTACATTTTGTTAAGTTTTCGAAACTCCTTCAATAAAATTTGCTTCTGCAATGTTTTCCAAAGTTTTGTTCATTAATTTACGGAATGTTTTCTATTTTTGAAAGCTTCATTCTAAACTATTCTTGTAATTATAACAAAAATGAGAACTAAAATTAATTGCATTAAATGAGATGTTAGTTTAGGAGGCATTAAATTTACTATTTTGTGACTTACAAAACCATGCATAACACAAAAATGTAGAGATATTATAGAACATAGTTTAATAAAATTGAATTCTGATTCAATAAAATAACAGAACTAGGTTTATAATCATGCATGTAATATCGATGTTTTGTTTAATCGATGTTTTAATATCGATTTTTTTTTTTTTTTTTTTTTTTTGGATTTCGAAGACAAAGAATGAATCTCATTTAACTGTTTGGAAAAACTTGGAGAATGTTAATTGAAACTGATAAACAATCAACAGACTTAAGAAGCAAAGTTTTCAGCCACTGCAAAAATTATCTCAACTTATCTTAAATGATTTCACACATATCCAGAAATTTTTCTTGCATTTAAAAATTCAAGTTAATTAGTACAAACTTATTACTCAATAATATTTGTTTTCGTTAAGATTTTGAGATTGTAAATTTTCTGATTTGAACAATTTTTCTCTAATTTTAAGATTATGGTGATTCATGCATTGATTGCTTTGGTGTGACTAACCAGAAGCAGCGAATAAAATTATGTTAAAACGAGGGATGAACGTAAGAAATTAGTAGAGAATAACTATTTTTGTTTTAAGCATATATTAGTATCGTATTAAGAATTTATTACTAATAAAATAAATATGTAAATATAAGAGTGTGGTAAAAATAAAAATACAGGAAATCAACACAGTTTTAATGAGTTTCCCACTTTTAATTTTTAAGGAAGTAAGATGGTTAGATTGAAATTTGTGAGATAAAGAGAGGAAAAGTGTTCCGGGAAAAAGAATCAAAAAGTAGCTTAATTATATCGTTTCTTTCAGTTATACCAAATGTCATACTTTTGATGAATACGTCCATCTTTTCTAATATTTTTTCATGTCCAAGTTAGAAATTTTTAAGAAATCTTCTGATTTTTAGAAAGGTATTTGATTATGCAAGCATTTCAAAAACCAACATTACACAAAATTTTTGTATCAGAAAATGAATAATGGTTATGTAGTATCGAAATGTAGTTCAAGTTTTATTACACAACTTAATATTGTTTTATAGAATTTTATTTTAAGTTTTTTGGTGATATCGTAAAAACTTTAACTTTTAGTGAAGAGAAATGTTTCTTGTTTTTTCTGCTTGAAAACGACCAAAAAAGCGTATTTTTTTTTAACAATGCACTGTATTGAAATATTATTAGTAAACTTGTCTTTTTTTTTAAATTTTGAATACAAAATAATGCTTCCATGCTTCAATTTTTTTTTCCATGCTTCAAAATTTTATATCGGGGATATAATAATATTAGTTACTGGGCCAGGGATAGATTGGAATAAGATGGATGTGGAGCAGCGCAAAAGATATAATCCCTTGATCTAAGGAGTATGCTGATAAAATGTTTTAAGAACCATTCCTATTCTGATAGTTCTCAATATATTTAAAGTAGTTATTATTAGGTTCTCTTACTAAGAAAGATGTAGATTGAAATTGTTGCAAAATATATTTCGAATAAAATGTATTTTACTCTTAAAAATACATGTGTCGGTTCGTTTTAATGTTGCTTCATATTAATTCGAGAACTGTAATATAATTTATTGTGCAGTAATCTAATGGTTGAATTTTTTTCTATTTCTAAAATTCATTACCAGTTAAGAGTAAAAGATTAAATAATGAGAGTTGTTGAATATTAATTCCAAACACAATTGTATTAGTTTTTACGAAACATAGTGTGGAATTTGGAGGAATAAAATTTTATTTCATGCACTGATAGTGGTTCAAAATTATTAGAGGTATCACTGGTAACTCGTTATGTAGCTCTAATACTAAACTACGTAAAAATAATGTTCCTATTTTTTCAGGATAAAGTAATATAACACATATAAATTTTAAGCGAATACTTTTACAAAAATATTCTCGAGGAAATCAATTCATAAAAAAGAAATAATTCGATGAATTATTTTCAGATTATTGTTCATGAATGCTAATGCAAAACAAATTCAGTAACAATTTAAGAATAAAAAGAATAATAATGTTTTTGAATTTTAAGGCCATTTTTTTAGATATTATGTGAAAGCTATCTTCGTGTATAAATTCTTTCATAAATCGGAGTTTATTTAACTATTTTAAAAACATTTTTTTTTATTCTCGCCGTAAAAAAATAATTTTGAAATTGTACTTTGATAAGAATATTTAGCGATGCTTGTAAAGACAGATTTATCATGATAATTTCAAACTGATATTACAGCTGACGCTATATTCAAAAATAATTACTTATCTTGAACCTTAAGATATATTAAATATTGTTATCTAATTAACTGATCTATAAACACGATTTACTTAATAAACAAATATGAAATATTAAAACAAGAGCTTTCGCTGCAGAAAAATGCACTCTAATATTAAAATTGCTTAACATTAAATAATTAGTTATATTTTTTTTTTTGATAAAGAAATATTTACATTTATATTATTATGCTAATCTATATTGAGTTATTCTGATGTATAATGAATTTTTCTGCAGTATTCGAAATAAATTTAAAAGAATGCAAAAAGAAGACTATTTTTTCCAGAAACTGCATATGAATGTATTTATTCTATAGAATATTATATTTCATATAATAATATTTAGCAAAAAAATTTTAATGGGTTTTAACATTACTATACTGAAGAATAGTGAATAAGATAAATCAAATAGCTATATTGAAAGTGTTTATAAGTAACGAAGAATTTGAAGGTAAGCGAAAGAGCAATTTGTGCATGACTTTGAATCAGGATTCGGATCTCACTAAACTGTCATCGATTAGTGTGATCCGAATTGAATGGAGAATATTTGTTCCTGACTCGGTCTTCTTTAAAATTATTAAAATAAATTAGATTTTAAAATAATCTTTAGTTGAGGGTGCGAGAAAATTTCTGTTTGTTATTCGTAATTTAAATATCGATTTACTATTATTTTTAGGTAGGAATAAATATAGTTAAAAGGACTAATTATCTTATTGTTCATTTGACTGATAGTTGGCGACTGTATTTTTATAGAGTTACGATGGCTCAAATAAATAGTGTTGCCGCAATGGCGCCGCAATATTTACTGCAATTACAATCAGATATCAAAGTACTTATGCACTATTTCTGTAGCAATATTTTAAAAAGTATTATTAAATGTGTTGACAACCCTTTGAAATATGTCTAATTTATTCAGGCAATCGCTTCTATGTGATGATTGATACATCATTGATTTCATAACATAAATGTCATCAGAATTTTAAATATTAAACATTGTATTATTAACAAATGAGAGAAAAATAATAAGACTTTATGAAGTTAAACATTAATCATGTAAATTAAATATTACTTATGAAAAACTTAGATCTATGTAATATGCATAATAGTTAGTACATATAAGCAGTTAGACACGATTGAAGTGAAACATATCAATCAAAGTATTTCGAAGTTTATTAAGAAGTAATCTGAATAAACAGCCACTCAAAATAATGAATCAAATATATCTTTTATTTTTTACTATTGATAATTTACAATAAAGATCCATTTTACATAGATTAAAAGTTGGATTGGTTCACTAAACAGTGATTGCATTTTAAAAAATTTCACATAAGTTCCAGGTCTTCGTCTCAGTACTGAACCTTTGGCAGCTAAAAAGAAAATAAAAAATGAATTTTTACAGATTAAAACTTGCATAAATTATCTTAAGTATAGCATTTACTAGTGTGATACGCTCATTTATAATCACACATGGTCGTATTACTGCAAGCTTTAAACTGAAAGGAAAAAATTAATGATGAAATTGCTCTTGTGTGTGCGTGTGCAAAGTCTTTTTATACGGTACTTTAGACTCTTAGTATTTCCTATATGTAATTATAAGAAACGAATAATTCTCAAAATATTATTCGACACTAGGCGATTTTTTACATTATAACTGTTAAACCGCATCAAATTTCTGAAGTTTTCGTGAAAATCTAATTAGTTGTTTGCTGTAAATATAGGTTTTCAAAGTTCGGGATATAATCATTTTTTGAGCTTGTAATAGTTCCACTCGATAATCGTGTTTATGCAATACCTAAAAAAATCAAACCAAGAAATCTTGAAAGTATATTCATTAAGCTTTTGATTAAATAAAATTTCAACAAATAATTTTCAAAAGTTGAATTAATCTAATGAAATGTAATTTGACAATACAGGAATAAAAACCGTATAAAACTCAGTTTAAATATATGTTTATATACATTTGTCTTTAATGTTATTTGTTAGAACAGAAGACAGTAAGAAGAAAACATAATTTTGATTTCAATACCATTTGGAAATATTTGAATTCTTATTTTTAATATTTTTTTTGTTGGAATAATTAATATGATACAGATTCTAAATGATTTCTTCTTTCACTAAATGTTTCTAGGCAGAAAAGTTTCTCTTAAATTTCATTATTTACGCATTTATTACTCGGATATCTCTACCTTTTTAAATGTGGAACCATTGGTTACAAAACAGACGAGTAATTTACTGCTCGATAGTGAAATTAAACATCTCCATTCAATCTTGATGGATGCTTTAATTATTGGAACTTTTAATTAAATATATAAAGATGTTAATTCATCTAAGCAACCTTATTTCACATAAAACTCTCTATTTTATCGAAATATACATATACATTTTCGCTTTTCAGAAACAAATTCATATTTATTATATTAATATCTAGAGGATAGTGGCAGCCTAATTTCAGAAATTATACTTATATATTTTTTAACTTACTAAACGTATTTTTGATATTTTGGAATAAATTCAATCAAGTATTTGTCAAAACAGCTTTTTCTTAATAAGGTTTAAGAAGCAAAACATGGAGTCTAAAGTATTAGAAATTATATGATATCATGTACTTTAGTGAATTCCAGCTCTTTACTAATTATTTATCGTTTACAAAATTTATGAAATATATCTATTTTTTAAAATAAAGTAATTATATTTATATTTAAAGCAGTTTCTTATATACTTACCAGTAAACTGCATTTTAAGTTATATTCAAATCAATTAAATAATATTCAATTCTATTATCTTAATAAATAAACAAAATTATGAAGATTTTATATGATAACGTTACATTTAACTGCAAATGTGGGATTATTTGTTGTTCACTAAAGAAATAATATTAGTATATTATTGCTATCTATATTATGTCCTTCGTAACTTTTTAACATTTTTGTTAAAAGAGGTTAAAAATATGCTGTGTATATATTTGTAGGCTAACATTTATTATTTAAGGATGTTTACCTTCAATACGTTTGCTCATTTCTTCCACCAGTATCCAGGGTTGTAGGCTCCAAGAGCAGGGTTGTAGGCTCCATAGTGATTGTAGGCGAGAGATGGAGCTACGTAACCATTGTATCCTCCATAGTAACCACCATAATAAGGCCACTGTGCAACAGCACACACCACCAAGGCGACCAAGACAAGGAGAACAAACTGTAAAAGAGATAATTTAAGTTAATTTTAAAGCTATTATTCTCACATTTGTTTTTGAAACAGATATTATTGAAATTTGTAATTTTTAAGGATTTTCTGTTGATCTCTTCATAACGTTTAATGATGAAATAGAACTTTTCGAGAAATTGGTTAGTTTCTCAATTTATGTAACACTAGAATCAATAAAGGGACTATTGGCAACGAATGGCACACGTATGAGCTGCAACCATGAGATGATGCCAAATCCTGAATATGTATCTTTTTGTCACAACTTTCGGATAGCAGTAGAATATTGAATCTCTAGTTGCATTAAGCTTGCAGCCTCTATTATGCCATATGACAAGTGTCTATGGAAACTCAAATCCTACTTTACGGATCTGATTAAAAATAATTGGTTACTAACTGCCAACTATGAGCATTAATTGCTGTGAACACTAAATACTTCAATTAAAAGTGCTAGTATAACCATACATATTTTTAACAAAAAGAAATTAAATCACATAAATTTTGCTCTTTTATTGTGGCTTAAATAAACATCAAAATATTGTCGATAAAAATTAGATTTCAAGAAAACTCTGAAAATTAATGACGGAAATCATTAAAATAAATACTCATTGCTGTGATTTACGCGATATATCTTCTACTATTTATCTCTCTAAATTTGTTTGATTTACCACTCTCTAAAGTTATGCAACTGATTGCCAGAGACGAATTTTGAAACTTTTAAATCGTCAGGGTACTAATCGAAAATGTAACTTAATTTTTCGAACATTTTCACTCTGAGACTGCGGGTTCCAGTTGGATTCAAAATATCCTAGATCCCATTATTCATCTCGGATATTGCAGAATTAAGTTCCTGTTCTAGGTTTTTCAAACAACAACCTGCCATCTATTTAGCCAATAGGTTACTATTAATATAACTATTTGGATAAAACAGCCTTATATAGTCAATACAATATTTTATTTTCCATTTCCATTAATTTTTTTTCACTGTAAATGCTTCTTAAAATTTAATACTTTAGAGTTTAAGTCTTGTAATTTCATCGTTTTCTTTTGGTTGTTCAATTTCGATACAAATTGTTTTTCTAATGATTTCCTTCAGAAACATATATCTAGGAGATTTTAGAGTAGGTAATTTAGGTTTGAAAAGATTCAGTGTTTGTCTATAGTTAAGTCAATGATTTTAAAAAAATATACATATGAAAAATTATCTCAGAGAGATACAACTTTATATATTCAATATAAATTTTCATATGATATTTCCGCTGATTTTTCGGCTGTAAATATTTCTTAAAATTTAAATGATTTTACTTTTAATACATATAATTTCATCGGTTTCTTGTGGTTGAACAATCTCATTACAAATTGCGTTTCTAATGCTTCCTTTCAAATGCTCATAAAAAATTTTAACACATAAAATTTAGGTGTGAAAAGATTCGTTTTTTTTCCTTTAGTTAAGGCAAAGTCTTAAAAAAATGTACATAAGCATAGGATTTTAAAAAGGTGAGTTTGAAAAATATATTTGATAGTAAGTTAAGGATATATTTTTTTAAAAAAATACTGTAATTAAATTAATTATGATAAAGTTAATTATGACTTCAATTCTTTAAAAAAGTAAGTTTAAAATTTATTTGTTTAAAAAAAAGATAATGGTAAATAAAATTAAGATTTTGAAATGAAAAATATATTCCGAAAATTAATTCATTAAAATTAGATGATTGATACTCACCAGGGATTGCATGATGAAAGATCTTTTCTAGCACTTGACTGGAAAATATGCTTAGCTTGTTTCGGATTCCGACTTTTATACTCTTTATCGAGCGAAAAAAAATAATGGATGGTACCACAAGTAGATCATCTTTGAAGGCTAAAAGGGAAGATTTTAATGATATTTTACGCTTTTGAAAGGTGTGGTCCACAGAAGTACCTAACAACCTTGTATTTGTCATTCAAAAGGTTTTGTTAGGCTTCACCTGTAAAACTGATTTACTATGAACAAAAGTAAAATTGAAACAAGCAACTTACTTTTGTGAATTGTTCTTTGTTTTCATGGAAATCAAAGCATCAAGCATGATTACTTCAGAAATGGTTTCAGCTATTTACTGTTATATTATTCCGGTCAAAGCGCTTCTTAATAAATCATGGTACTTTATTAATTTATTTATTAAAACTTTTAACATAGCTTAATTTTATTTCCGTAACGGAAACTAATTTCATTCACTTTTGAAACACAAAGAGTAAACATTATTTTTATATTTTCCTTCAAAAACATTCACGTATCGATTAAATATTTAATAAATTTTGCATGTTTGGAATTGTATTGTCCTAGATCCAATTTATTAAAGTAAGTTTCTCAATTTTGTGAGTTTTGTAGAGATTTTGTGGTGCAAAAAATATGTAAAAATGTCTAGTTTATGTAATAACAAATTTCAATCAAGTCATTTTCTAATGCAGTAATTAGTAACTTGAAATTTTAAAATCTATAATTTTTTTATTTGTCTATTGAATATGTTTGGTGTTTGAACAAGAAATTTAAAATTTTAAGATTCAATCATAATTGTATTGTATGAGCATTTATTTTCGATATACGTACTTTGCACTAGTATGAAATATCAAGCAGTTTTTCCCAAACAATGCAGCTAATTCGTTCAATTCTTGTATGTATTTAATTACCTTTATTTTTAAATAATTTTAAGATAAATTGAGGCTTATTTATTTTTTTCTTAATTGTCAATATTATTTCAATCTTCTTGAATTACTTCATACTAAAGAAAGTTGTTCCGCCTTATTGAAATTTTTATAGTTTTTGTATCGGATTTGAGAAAATATAAGATTTTACGGTTTTACGAATTTAAACTTATGTTAGCAGAATAATGATTATTCAAAGTAAATTGCTTTATTTCCATTTAAGAATTCATAGTATTAGACATTAAAAATTAAAAGTTGAACTTTTCTTAATTAATTGTTTATATTTATTTGTATTGAATTAATATTATTATGGATAAAATAGTATTTAAGTAAATTTTTGGCTTAATTTCATTAGAATATTTTGTTTATTTCTAACTTAGGATATTTTCCATTTAATTTTTGGTTAATTTGATAATTTACTGGTGCATTCAATTAATTTTGTAGTGCTTTAGTGCTAAAAAATTAAATGAGTTTGTAATTATTATGATTTGTATCTCTCCTTTTCGTGTGGTTTTGCTCACACACACACACACACACACACACACACAAAACTTTTTAAATAGTTAAACTTTTAATTTTAGATGTCGAGGAAATGAAACAAAAGTTTTCATTTATATCAATTTGAAAATATTGCTTCGATTGGTATGATAAAACTAAATGCTGAAATGCGCCACTATTAAAAAGTAAAGCTCTGGAAATATCGATGCAATGATTGGCGTACATTGTGCGGTCGGATACTGTAAATGACTTCCTGTGAGGGGAGTATTAAAAGGCGCAAGCGCGTATACCATACTTTAAATGACTCATATTAGTACTTAAGAAGGATTCAGGACAATTTAATATTTAAAACACGATTTATTTATCATACTAAATACAGTATTATGTATTAGAATGCAATACGTCCAAATAGAATGAAATGAAAAGTGAAATAAGTTTAAACATTTAAAAATAATAGCGCAGAGAGGGAAATCCAGGGAGGTCCAGGAGTGATATCAAATCTGATATTCGTCAGAGGAAGGTAATCGAATTACCAAAGTAAACTAATTCTTTTCCTTTTTGAATGCGTTCTTCTGATGACTGCACCTGTATAAATACCAAAAATACAGAGGAATACATTAGAAATTTTTATATTGGCTCTTGCCAAGCTAGGTTGTTCTAGCTTGACGCCTCATGGCAAGGTGCAAAAGTTGCAACTGGTTAAAAAAGGGCCGCCACATACGCTCCCTCCAGAATTTAACCCTTTCGCTACCGGAGGGAGAAAAAAGAAGTGCTTCTTTGGGCTCGCGGCTTCTTACTGCGAAGTGTTACGCTGTGTCCAGACGATTTTACATATTAAACCTAATTCGAGAAAAAAATCCCTCTAAAATCGGATATTTATTAAAATATTTTGGTATTTACATATATTATTTAAAATGTATAAAACTTAATATATCCAAAAGAAAAAAAGAATTAATCGAAAATTGAATGTTTTATATACGAAATTATATAAAAAATCATACTTTTAAGAAAATACAAAATATATTTACATATGTTACATAAATTTCATGGTGTAATGATGTACCATTATATGGAATATATCGATATAAGAGATAAATCTTATTTTGCTGTGTGGTATATTTATAAAAAAAATCAATGCATAGTACAACGTCATATGTCTTACACACATATTTTGACGCTTTGAGCAAGATTTTGAGCAAAAGGCACATCTTCTTCGTCCTTCTTTTTCATTTAAAAGCTTTGTGCAGATTTGGATTATTTTCGCTAATATTTCTGTCAGATTCATTCATTATTTCGAAAATCTCAGTATCAGATAAAAAATTTCTTTTCGTCGTGACTGTTGTTACAAATAAAAAACGACCCAATGAAACGAACAGTTGAGAACATCTGCTACCAAAAGCCCTAACCCTCATAAAGGGTCACAAATTCTCCTTCGAACTTCTAAGAAGCAAGCAAGAAAAAAAAAAAGCAAACCGAAAGCAAGTACATCCTTTAAATCTTGTCATTACATTTAAAGAGCCGCGCCGCAGCACGTGCTCTTAACAATTATTTCCCCCCCCCTCCTGGTAGTGAGAAGTGAAATCAAAGCCCATATCACCAAGGTCAACACTCCAAATAACCTATCTATATAGATTTCGTGGTATTGTAACGCCATATAGTAACATTAAAAATATCAAATAAAACGTTCTCATCGAGCGTATTGAATATGATACGCTGGGCACAGGAGAACCAACACGAGCGTATCGCCTGTGATACGCTGAGAGCGAATGGGTTAAAAGTCATATGGCTTGAAAATGTATTACATTTTTTTTAAGTGTGATCAGAATGAGTAAAAACTTTGTCGAGAACATCTGGAACCACAGCTGGATGTATGTCTGTTGACTATTGACAAAAAATAAAAATTCATGTTTCAAACGATCTGTTCTGACGGTCGTTGACTTATCTTTAATATCAAGTTTAAAGAACTTGTGAGTTCTTTTGTGAACTTGGTAACAACCAGAATATGGCTGCTGTATTGATCGCCTCCCACAGTCCATGTGTATTAACATGTGTGATGATTTCGATAACTCCAAGTGAAAAAATATTTTGTAAAAGGGATGATTCTTTGCTGGTAGAGGTAAAAGTTGTTGGATTTTCCAAGTTTGAGTTTCCTTTACACTATGAAATTGCTTAAAACCCCTTTCCCCGACCATCTTAGTGATGTCCCGTGTACTAGTTTAACAGAGGATGCACTTATATCAGTTTTAATACTGGAAAGTATACCTAAACGCTTTAAAGGTAATTGCAGCAATCTGCAATTACCTTTAAAACACCAATCTGCAGTGCAATGGGACATTAAAGTTGCTTTAATCTACCAGTTATCTTTCAACTATACCATACGCCTCAGGGATGTACACTGTAGTACGATTTTTGTACGATCCAAGCAACTTATCAAGGTCGTGGAACAAATGGCTTTCAAAATTTGTACCTCGGTCTGTCGTAATATCTTCGGGTACACCAAATCGGGAAACTCATTCTTCTAGGAAAGCCTGTTCTAGAGTCGATGCTGCTTGATCACGTATGGAAACAGCTTTTGCTCACTTCTTGAACCGGTCAATGTATGTAAGGAGATATCTATTGTTCCTAGACGATGGAGGCAGTTGTCTCACAACGTCAACATGTACTTGAGTGGATCGTGTATCCATAGGTTAAAAGAACTCTAAAATTATTTCGATGAGTCTATGTCTCTTAGATTTTTGATAAACTAAACAAACTTTGAGCCTTTCCACTACTTTCTTAACCATGTTCTTCCATTCATATCGGGATCGCAACAATTATAATGTGACATTTTTACAAGGATTCGATAAAAAGTGGATAGTATCGCACATTTATTTTCTAAATTCATGTGGTACGTAAAATCGGATCTTATTTTTAGAACCATCACAATATAGGGTGCTTTCATCATTCTCAGGAAGAACAGTAAATCTAAACTGTGATAGAATTAAGTTAGGATCACATAGTTCTTCATCTACTATTTGCACTCTAATGCCAATTTTTAATTAAGATAATTCTCTAGATGAACGTTAGAACCAATGTCACTTTAAAAAAATAATTAGTAATCTTAAGCTTTTAAATATAGTAAATATTATAATTTAATTAATTCTGAAGACTTAACAACATTTGCTTAATAGGTAAATAATATTAAAATGAAAGCTAACGCAGCGGAAAAATCTTTCTTGCTATAGATTCGTTTAACTTTGAATAATGAGTTAAAAATTTGTTATGATAAAGAAATATTTATTTTAACATTCTTATGTTAATCTATAGCAAGGTATTCTGATTTATAATGAATTTTTCTGATGTATTTGAAGGACTTTTAAATTAATACATAAAAGAGATTATTTTTCCCCAGAAAGTATAAAACTGTATATGAATACTTTCATTCCGTAAAACATTACATTTCATATAATAATATTTAGGAATAAATGTTTCAACAGGGTTCTGACGCGTATTTCCTGTCAACTAATTTATGGGACTATGAATGACTTTATTTAGTTTGAGAACCTCTACTTGTGAATAACCCTTGACTAATGAAAATTAACATCAATATACTAAAGAGTATTGAATAAGAGAGATCAGACAGCGAGATTGAAAAAGTGTTTAAGCAACGAAGAGTTTTTGAAGGTTAGAGAAAGAGCAATTTGAGCACATGACAGTAACATCAGGAAATTAAAAACTCATCAATTAGTGAGATTCGAATTAGATCCAGAATATTTGTTCTTAATTCGGATTCACACCTTTGAAACTATACAGATGAATAAGATTTTCGATCTGTCTTCAGTTGAGCACACGAGAGTGTTTCAGAGCTCCCTATTCGCAATATAAATATCGATTTTCTATTATTCTTAAATAAAAATAAATAAATTTAAAAGATTGACTGTCTTATTGTTCATTTGAGGGAAAACGTGGTGAAAGAACTTTTATTGAGTTTCGTTGACTCAAACTAATAGTAGCAACACAATATTTACTGCAATTGCCTTACCATTATTGCCTAGAAACACAATATTTACTGCAATTAAAGTCAAATATAAAAGTACTTATGATCTATTTCTATATCAGTGTTTAAAAAAGTATATGATGATAACCCTTTAGGATATCTCTAATTTATTGAAGCAAGTGCTTTCACATGATGGTTATTAAATCTTTGATTTTATGTTATTTATACTATCATCAAAGTTTTAAATATTAAACATTGTGCTACATAGATTATTTGTTAAACTTATCTTAACTAACATTTGCGGTTTCTTTCTGACTTTATATTTAAGTTACGAGTTTCTTTCCAATCAAATGAAACTTGATGATACAGTTAAGTAAAATTTAGAAGTGAAGAAAATAGATATAATCAAGTCGTTCAAAAGCGACGTAGAATTGAATTGAGAAATAATAATAATACGAGTAATAGAGGAAAACGTCACAATGGTGCCCAACTTTTCCAACCCTCGAAGTAAGAGCCCCACAAGCCGTATTAATTTTTCAGACATAATTTTATGATAGTCCGAGAAATGTGATTGAGTTTTTACATTGTATAAATGATAATGTATTTTGTAATATACTGGCGAAATTACATTGTACTTATTTACGCAATCATCTAAGAGATAGAACGCGAGATTGGCAAGATGTGGTTGGTGCATTCTGAACGCAAGTAGAGTCAACATACTTTAAAAAAGTACAGACGGCAATAAAAGATACATTTCTATAAGTAAGCGACCTCAAGCGTCTTGAAACAAACTTTTATTCGGCCAAACAGTAGCAGAAAGAATCAATTCCCGACGGATTTTTATATTATAACTTAAAGATGGTACTTAATTTAAACTTGATCATTCCGGAAGTTGAATTAATACAGCATGCAATTTGAAGAATATCAAAGTTTCGTTCTAGACTATACCGAGATCTACAAACCCTCTTCTAAATTTCAACTACTTCAGTTTGTTTCGCAATGTACGAGAACCATGGTTTATATACGAAATGACCACTCCTTATCTATTTCAAAATCCGGGGAGAATAATCCCAATTTTAATAGGAAATATCAAGGGCAGGGTAGTTATCAAGATATATGGAACATGAAGCATTCTAGTAATAAAAAACAATAAAATTTCACTAATCGTGTAAAATTGTTGCCGTGGATTTCACCAATACTCTTTAATAGTTTTAAATTCACTATCAGTAAACAAGCTTCAAATAAAGTAAAATTGAAGTTCGTAAACATCATCCAAGGACTGAAACATCAGTTAAAAGTTGGAAGAAAAAAGTCGCATAAATTTCAAAAACGGATCCGTGTTTTTTTGAATAACCGAAGGGAACTAATTCTTAGAATTCTACCATATACCCAGTTTTAATTTTCCTTTCTCCAATCAAGATAGTAAAAGGGTTCAAATGCTCCAGTTTGCCAGTCTTTGCACAACTGTATTAGAGTAAAAACTACCGACATTACTCAAAGTAAACCAGATCATGGTATCCGACAGCAACGTAGAACGAATCGCACATTACAATCTATTAATTCAGCTGTGGGAAGACTGCCGTATGTACCATCTAACTGCAGGATGCGTTCTACTACATTGCAGTCAAATGGGAAATCTATACGAAGTGCAGCCATGGAGAATTAACTTCCGGTCGAAAGAATCGTTTAAAAAAATGGTTCAAATACATCCCGATAGATCCACAAAAAGATACCGCCCAATCACAGATCTGAAAGCTTAGGAGAAAGGTCCACAAAGAAGTTCTAAGCTATCAAAGATGTTCCATAAGGATAAGAAGGGTTGTATTTTTCTTCTTATATAGTTATAATTACAATATTTGACAAGGACTCGGGAGCTTGTCAAATTATTTCGGAAATTTAAAAATTTCAAAAGTTTGCAAATCTCCGATAATGAGATTTTTTCAACAAGAAAGTTATGCTTTTGAATTTAATTTTAACGTCTTCTTAAATTGAAACTTTTATTGCAATGAAGCAATTATTTTATTTTTGACTTGTGACAGTTACTGTTTTGTTCAAACAAATTGTGTATAAAAATGTGCATTGCTTATATATTTGTATAATTCAGATTGCAAACATATTTGATATATATTGTAAATTATTTGGTCATTTCGCGATGTAGTCAGAGACCACGACTAACATTAACAATTTGCGATGCCTTAATGCTAATTATTCTTGTTTCTTGATTTTCTTTGTCAGGTTGGAATAACAAATAAAATCTTCAATACTTATGATGATTATATTGCAATACTTATATGTATGTATAGTGTATTAAAATGATTCATCTAATTAAATGGCGAATACAAAGTACTCGAACTTTTCAAAATTTCAGGGTTCAAGACCCTGATCATGGATTCTATAACATAACTGAAGAAACTCCAACTAATATCAAGTAGTGGTAAGTAAAGTCTATCAATGATGAACTGTAGAATCATTTCTATGCCATTGAATGGTAGAGATAAATGAGAAGATATCTGCTACTGCAGACCAAGAGCTCTTGAAATGAAAATTATCACTCTTGTGGTTGTTTATACTCAATTTTCAGAGATACGTCACGGTTTTTGTGTTCCTAAAACGGTTTTCTCTTGTACTTTTGCTTAAATGGGACAAACTTCTATAACGTTGTGTTTCTTTACGTACTGTGCTCCCTCCAGTTTACCTCATGTCCAGTCCTCATGATAAGCATCAAAAG
The DNA here is from genome assembly GCA_019974015.1 of Nephila pilipes. Classification (NCBI taxonomy): domain Eukaryota; kingdom Metazoa; phylum Arthropoda; class Arachnida; order Araneae; family Nephilidae; genus Nephila; species Nephila pilipes. Next base: position 235,728 of record BMAW01097174.1, read on the forward strand.
TAATTTTTCGGCAATTAAGATTACATTAAAGCTATTCAAATAATTTATCTCAACATTGTATAATTTATTTTCAGCTTCCATCATTACATCTATTAGATCTCGGTAATTAAATAGAGTATCGTGAATCGGTTAAGTGTAAAAGATACTTTGGACTTTTCCATTATTAAAATTTTAACAAATTCTCAAGCTGGGTGATTAAACTCACCAATAAATCCGGCATTTTTAATATGGAGGAATTGTAACATTGGCTATTCGTGAAACTTCCCTCACCTAACATCTGAGGCATCTTTTTGACTTCATTTTTAAGTTTTCAGCTTCTTCGCAATCGAATGAAAACTAATGACGTAATTAAATTAATGTAAGAAGTAGTGTGCATAGGGTTGTAAAAAGGTGACCGAGAATTGAATTGAAGGATAATAGTAATAACATTAATGTGTGGCGGGTAATAGGATTTCACTACAATAGCATTATTAACAAATGAGAGGAAAATAATATGACTTTATGAAATTAAACATTAATCAAGTAAATTAAATATTACTTATGAAAAACTCAGATCTATATAATAATTATGCATAATAGTTAGTACATATAAGCAGTTAGACACGATTGAAGTGAAACTTATCAATCAAAGTATTTCGAAGTTTATTAAGAAGTATTCTGAATAAACAACTACTCAAAATAAAGAATTAAATATATCTTTTATTTTTTACTATTGATAATTTACAATAAAGATCCATTTTACATAGATTAAAAGTTGGATTGGTTCACTAAACAGTGACTGCATTTAAAGAATTTTTCACATAAGTTCCAGGTCTTCGTATCAGTACTGAATCTTTGACAGCTAAAAAGAAAAAAAAAAATTACAGGTTAAACTTGCATAAATTATCTTAAATATAACATTTACTGGTATGATATGCTCATTTATATTAACACACAGTCGTATTACTTCAAGCTTTAAACTGAAACAAAACAAAAAATAATGATGTCATTGCTCGTGTGTACGTGTGATTGATTGCTAAGTCTTTTTATACGGTACTTTATACTTTTAGTCTTTCCTGTGTATGATAATACGAAAGGAGTAAATCTCAAACTATTATTTGATATAAGACGATTTTTTACATTATAACTGTTAAACCCCATCAATATTCTGAAATTTTAGTGGAAATCGAATTAGTTTTTGCTATAACTGTAGGTGTTCGATGTTCGCTATATAATCATTTTTTGAGCTTATAATTGTTCCATATGCCAACAGTGCTTACGAAATACCCAAAAAATCAGGCCTAGAAATCAAGAAGGCATACTCATTAAAATTTTTGACTAAAAAAATTTCAACGAATAATTTTTAAAAAGTTGAATTAATGCTACGAAACGTAATTTGACACAACTGGTATAAAAACTGTATAATATTCAATTTTAGTTTAAATATATGTTTATATACATTTTTCCTGAATGCTATTTGTTAAAAGACTAGATAGTAACAAGAAAGTATAATTCTGATTCCAATATCATTTGGAAAAATTCAATTTCTCTTTTAACATGTCTTGGTTTGAAAACTTAGTATGATACCGTCTCCAAAAATGATTTCTTCTTTTAACTGAATATTTCTCTTATTTATCATTATTTTTCATCTCTTGCTATTCAACTCTGTACACATTTCCCTATTGTATTTAGAATGTTTGATTATAAAGCAGGCGAGGTATATCGGCTGTTGCGGGTTATGAAACTAAACGTCTTCACTGAATATTTATTAATATTTAAATTTTTGGAACATTCAATTTAATGTAAACGTATTAATTTATGTAACAATTAACATGTTTACATTATAAATAAATTGTACTGAAAATACCCTTTATCTTCCAAATAAAACTCTCTATTTCCTCAAAATTTTCTTATATTTATATACACTACAGTTGCTCTTTTCAGAAACAAATTCATATGCATTGAATTAATATTTACAGGACAGCGAGTGTCCAACAGCATAAATTATACTTATGTATTTTTTTTACTTATTAAACTGTTTTTTGTTTTTTGAAATAAATTCAATAAAATATTAGGCACAACTGTTTTTTAAATGAAGTTTAAGAAGGAAACATTGAGTTGAAAGTATTCGAAAAATTATCATATCGCATACTTAAGTGAATTCCAGGCTTTTACTAGTTATTTTGTTGTTATAAAATTTATGAAATATATCTATTTCCTTAATAATTATAAAACTATTTAGCTAATATTTAAAAGTGTCTTTTAGTGTACTTGAAAAGGACATGCATCTTAAGTTCAATTCAAATCATTTGAATTACATTCAATTCCACGATTGCAAACAGTAAACAAAGTTATAAAGAGATTACATCAGATAATTTTAAATTTAATTACAAATGAGTAATTATTCTTTTTTTATTAAAGAAATATATATATATATATATATATATTATTAAAATCTATTACGACCTATGTAATTAAATGTATCAGGAACGGGAAGAAATGAATATCCTTATGAAACAATGTGAACGATAATTTTCTTAATTAATTTTTATAATTTGTTTGAGTAATAAAATCGTAAGATATGAAATTAAACAAGCTAATAAAATATTGCTTATATGTTTCTAGGCTTATATTTATTATTTAAGGATATTTACCTTCAATACGTTTGCTCATTTCTTCCACCAGTATCCAAGAGCAGGGTTGTAGGCTCCATAGTGGTTGTAGGCGAGAGATGGAGCTACGTAACCATTGTATCCCCCATAGTAACCACCATAATAAGGCCACTGTGCAACAGCACACACCACCAAGGCGACCAAGACAAGGAGAACGAACTGTAAAAGTGATAATTTAAGTTAATTTTAAAACTATTATTCTCACATTTGTTTTTGAAACAGATATTATTGAAATTTGCAATTTTTAATGATTTTCTGTTGATTTCTTCATAACTTTTAATGATGAAATAGAACTTGAAGTTGGTTGGTTTGTATTTATTTTGCACTGAAATAAACAAGGGGACTATTGACAATGAACAACGCTCGTTTGAGTCACAATTATGAGAGAGGAAGAAACCTGAATGTAGGTATCTTTCTCTCATAACTTCCACATTATATCATATGAAGATATTGAAAGCCAGTTGTATTTAACATGCAGCCTCTATAAACCCGCATGATGATTCTTTAGTGGAAATGGAATTCTACATCATTGAACTATATATATAATTAAACATCGTCGGTTATGAGTTCGCACAAAGACCATTGGTTTACCGTGGATAATAAATGTTTAAAGTAAGAGTGGTAGTGGGATCATATATATTTCAAACAAAAGGAAATTAAACCATATAAAATTTACTATTTTACTGCGGCTTATTGAAACTTTAAAATATTTTCGGTGAAACATATTTATAAAGAAAACTCTGAAGATGAATCACAGAAATCATCAAAATAAATATACATTGCTCTGATTTATCCGTTATCTTCGACTGGAGATCTACCACTAGATTTGTTAGATTTACTACTCACCAGAATTACATAACTGTCTGACAGAGATGAATTTTTAAATTTCAAGTCTTCAGGACACTAATCTAAACTGTAACTTAATTTTTTCAACACGTTAATTTCTGTTCACTCTGAGACTGCGGGGTATATTTAGTAGTAGATACCATTATTCATCTCGGATATTGCAGAATCAAGTTCTTGCTCTTGATTTTTTTATCATCAACCTCAATTTTTCAACCATATTTTGCCATTAGGTGACTCATGATCCGATTATTTTGATGAGACAACCTTATAAAGTCGACAATACTTTATTTGCTATTTCCATTAATTTTTTCACAGAAAATGCTTCTTAAAATTTAATGTTTTATAGTTTTAATTCTTGTAATTTCATCTTTTTTATGAAGGTGTTGAATTTCAATACAAATGGTTTTTCTAACATTTTTCCTTCAGAAAAGTGTATCTCTTAAATATTTTAAGGTAAGAAATTTAAGTTTGAAAAGATTCTATATTTGTTTGTAGTTAAGTCAATGATTTTAAGAAATGTACATATCCAAAACAAAAATGGGTTCTTAAAAATGTTTGAAAAAAATATTTAAGGGAGTTTAGTATAGCCATAGTAAAATTAATGGTAACTTCTGAAGAGCTTTTTTTTTCAGAAAAAAATATAACTAAATAAATTTAAGATTTTGAAATTAAAATATATTTTCAGAAAATTAATTCAATATATTCGGAAGATTGATACTCACCAGGGATTGCATGATGAAAGATCTTTTCTAGTACTTGACTGGAAAATATGCTTAGCTTGTTTCGGATTCCGACTTTTATACTCTTTATCGAGCGAAGAAAAATAATGGATGGTACCACAAGCAGATCATCTTTGAAGGCTAAAACTGAAGATTTTAATGATGTTTCGCGTTTTGGAAAGGTGTGGTCCACAGAAGTACCGAACAACCTTGTATTTGTCACACTTAAAAGGTTTGTTCGACCTCACCCTTTCTCTGTAAAACTGATTTACAATAAACAAAAGTAAAATTAAAAGAATCAACTTGCTGTTGTGAATTGTTCTTTGTTTTCATGGAAATCAAAACATTAAACATTATTACTTTAGAAATGTGCTCAGTAATTTATTGTTGCGTAATTCCGGTCAAATCGTTTCTTAATGAATCATGTTACTGAAAATTTATTAACATATTTATTAAATCTTTTAATAGGGATTACCTCCCTTCTCTCAATAGAAAATAATTTCATTTATTTTTGAAACACAATTAGATACTTCAAATTTCCTTTAGCAACATTCATGTATTGATGAATTATTTAACATATTTTCCAAATTTAGAATTGCATTATCCTAGACCCCCAATATGCAAAAGTAATTTCCTCAATTTTATGAGTTTTGCAGGAATTTTATAGTGCAGAAAGTATGAAAAATATCTAATTTATATAGTAATTAATTTTCAGTTTTAAGTTCTTTTCTAATGCAGTTAGTAATTTACAACTTGAAAATTAATACTTTTTTATTTGTCTATTAAATAGTTTTGGTGTTTGCATATCAGGAAAAGATTATTTTAAAACTTAATATCACTAGTATATGAATATGTGTTTTCGATTAATGTACATTTCACTAAAATTGAAATATAAATATTGAGCAATTTTTTCATGTAATGCTGCTGAAATATTTGTTCAACTCTTATATCATCCTTATTTTTAAAAATATTAAGCTTCAATGAAATTTATTTATTTTCTCAAATTTACCAAAGTTATTTTGATCGATTTAAACTATTTCATAATAATGCAAATTATTCATCTGATTGCATTTTTCACAGTTTTAATGTATTTGATAAGAGAAAAAATGAGATTTGATGGATATATGAATTAAAACTAATAATTACAGAATAGTGAGTACTTTAAAATAAATTGCTTGATTTCTATATATAAAAAAAATTGTAGAATTAGATATCAAACTATATACAATAAATAAACTAAAAAGATAAATATTTAAGAAAATAACCGAAACTCAAATTAATATGTATGCAAATCAAATAAAAATTACTTGCACAAGTAAGCAATTTAAAATTAAAACCCTACAACCCAAACCTTCTAAACAAACTATCAAAGACTCAAATTATATATGTATGTTTATATAACGAGGTGCGCCTGTTAAATAACGAGGCTGAAAATGCTAAGGAAGAAGTACGCATGCACCAAACGCCAGCGACCGGGAGCTGTTTAGCGTGAAGCCATCTCCTTCGAATGCAGTACCTCTTCTCTTCTTTAAGCAAATAATTACGTATAGCTGTAACCTTCGTTTGCATTAGAGTAATTTTTTTTTGTTTCGCAGGAAAAATAATAAGTGTAATAATAGAATAACGAATTGTTGTGAAATTTTATATGAAATTTAGAAAAACCACTACTAATAATTTATTGAAAGTAGTGTATGGTAATGAATGTTTATCACGTGCCCGAGATTGTCAGAGGTTCAGTGTTTTCAAGAGGGCCAAGAAGACGTTGAAGATGATGCACATCCGAGTTGCCCTTCCACGTCTAAAACGGATGACATTATCGAAATAAATCGGTAATTTGGTCCAATCTGACCTTCGGGTAAGTATTTGTATGATTTCTGAGAATACTGGAATTGCCAAAATTTTCTGAGAATATAGAAATTAACAAAATGGTGCCTAAAATTTTCACGTTTGAACAACAAGAAGCTCAGAAAAATGTTTGCACTGACACTTTGAATGCCATTGCAAATGACCCAAATTTACTGGAAAGAATAATAACGTGTGACAAATCGGGTTTTTCTTAACTTACGATCCTTAAACGAAGTGCCAATCCATGCACTTCGTTTAAGGATCTCAAAGTGTAAGTTCAAAGCAAATAAAATTGATTTTTTTTTTCAATATTTATGGGATAGTGTGCCTTCACTGGGTTACTGAAGGTCAAATTATTAATCAACATTTCTATCTTCATGTTCTTGTTGAACTCCGTGAAAGAGCAAGGGTGGAACAACCCGAATTGTGAGAGGATATGTCATACCGCACTGCCTATCAAGATGTTTCTAGTCAAGTACAGAATCCCAGTGTTTTACTACCCGTCTCATTCACTGGATTTTGCGCTATGAGACTTCTATCTATTTCTTAAGGGGAAATCTGCTTTAAAAGGAACAAATTTTAAGTCCGTTGAAGCTGTGAAAGAAAAAGCGGCGTGAGTCCTGAAGGAGTTGACAGAAGAAGACTTTGTTTCCAACAATGGAATATTCCCATGGAGTGTTGTATGGATAGAGGAAGGGTGTATATTGTAGGTGATAATAAGTAAATATATATGACATCAAAATAAAATGCTTTACAACGACAGTCTCGTAATTTAATAGTCACATCTCATATGCATATGTATATACACACACACGCACACACGCGCTTATATATATATATATATATATATATATAATTATATATAAGCGAAATACCACTGACTGACTCATCACGAGATCTCTAAGACTATACAACCGATTGACTTGAAATTTGGTACAGTTACTCATTTTGCGATGTAGACGCTTTCTAAGAACGGATTTTACGGAAGTCTTATCCAAAATGTAATTTTCATCCGTTATTCTACTCTTATCCGTCGGTTATGTCATTTTTTACGATTTTACAGCCAAAAATGATAGGACCGACGCCAAACGGAATATATTTTTTATATGTATGCTGTGTATTATCATCAATTAAGTTCACTTGGTAAGATTTGCGCGTGCGAAATGGAAAAGTACCAAATAATTTTATATTGAAGCCTTGATAGAGGATTGGCAAGATTTTGGCAAAGGGTCTCTTTATGCGAAATTTCGCGCATGTCGAAAATAGGAAACGCACATATTTAGCGATAGAAATAAATGAGTTTGGAATCCTACGGTTGGTGAAAGTGTAGTTCAGCTCCAAAATTTAGCAAGATTTTGAAAAATACTAAAATGGCGACTTCTTACGGTATAGCGCACACGCAAGACAATCTTCTCAAGATATCTTTCTTCAACAAGAAACTCGCTACATGCATGAACGAACTCAAGACGCTATGACATACATAAGACATTTTGGACATCCCGACTTGCACGACTTTTTTTTAGGATTGCAGTTGCTTGCCATCCTAAATGTTTAGAAATCAAAGATCTCTTGAGGCAAGGACAAAAATCTTATGATAGACACGATGTCATTGCGAGGGTATTTCATTTGAAAGTTAAGCACATGATGAATCTTCTGGCAAAAGGTTGTATCTTTGGCAATACTAGGTGTAGCATGTATATGGTGGAATGAATTTTATCCATATTATATATATAAGGGGATACTTTTTGCAATTTTGTTTTATTTTTCTCATATATTTGAAGGTTGTGGATAACCATTATTACAGACAATCAATTTCTTAAAATCTTAAATTTAGATTATCATTATCGTTTAAAAATAGAAAATTTTCTTGATATCTTACGATAGATTCCAAAATATAATATTATCGTCTGCCCAGCGAAGCGGGCTGGTATCAGCTAGTATGTATATATATATATATATATATATATATATATATATATATATATATATATATATATATATATATAATACATACAGGAGGGGAGGAGGGGACAAGAATTATTGAGAAAATGAACAAAAAAACTTTCTTTTTATTTACATCAATTTGAATGTATTGCTGAAGTTCTCCACTGTAATAAAGCCCGGGAAATACTGTGAATGAATTTTTCTGAAGGGAGGAATAAGAAAGTCAAGCGTATTCCATACTTTAAATAACTCATATCAGCAGCTTCAAATAATTCAGTATTATTAAAGTTTGAAAGAATCATTTATTTATCATATTAAATACATTATTGTGTATAAGAATATCACACATCCAAATAGTACAAAATCAATAGTACAAATCGGATCGCTACAGAAATTAATTTACATATTTACAAAAAAAAATAGCTAATTGATAACCAAAAAGATACAGCCCGTATCAGAACGTTATCATGCTAGTATGAAACATGGTGACAAAGAACAACTGTCGATTACAATAGTAGACAAGAATGCCAACTATATTCTAGAGTCCAGCAAATGGCTACAAAGAGCTGTAGTTAATTGCGTTGCGAGTGTTATGAATCTACTGGTTCGCTAATTAATTTACTCATTCAGGATGAACTCACAGTCCCCAGCCGTCAACGGAGAGAAGGAAATCCGGACAGGTCCCGGAAGAAAATCCAATTGGATAGTCGTGGACAGGCAGGACTACAATCGGATCACCACTAATTATTTTCCTCTTCTTCTGTGGGCTTCTGATGGTTGCACAAATATAAATAACTATACATTAGGTGTGAATACATTCACAATTTGCATATTCTGTGAATGCATAAGTAGGTAGTTCTAACGCTTCATAAGGTTTCAAGTGGTTCGAGGAGAGCCTCTGTTTTTATTGACCCATACTTATTATAACTTGGATTGAACGGCGCGATGCGTAGCATATTTCTGGAAGAGGTATCTCCAGAACTATATTATAATTTTCCAGCTTCTTCTCAAAATCCAACCTAATTTAAGCTCGGTGGGCCTTTCCGATATTAATGTGGGTAATTGCCTGAATGCCATGTTCGGCTCTCGATGGATTGGATGAGGTGGAATAGTCATTTCTCCAGCGCATTCCCCCAATCCATCAAGTAAATTTTATGAGGACCATTTAAGTACTAATTAAAGAGACTCCTGTTTATTCTGATGAGAACCTCGTTTTAAAACTTTTACTCTCTGCGCTGCAACAGCTCTTGATATCTCCACCATCTTCGAAAGGATATTCCAATCACTTGCTAGACGTTGCTAGACCTATATGGATGTTTATGGTGGTACATTTGAACACTTACTGTAATTATTTTTGAAAATAAAAATATTTTTTTCACCATTTTATCAGCCTTTCTTGTTTTTCCACCATTATTATTTTATTTCCTATACACGCACGCACGCGCACACACGCGCACACACACACACACATATATATATATATATATATATATATATATATATATATATATATATA
>BMAW01097174.1:256638-294138 GCA_019974015.1 Nephila pilipes
TGTGTGTGTGTGTGTGTGTGTGTGTGTGTGCGCGCGCGCGCGCGCGCGTATGTAAATAGGTAATAACAAAATAATGAAAACATACATCAATATGCATAGTATTTGCGAATAGGATTTAGTATTAATGGCTCAAAAACGTAGCTTCTATATTTTTACAGTGCAAAAAATGGATACATTCCTCTACAATTAGCTACTCGTTAAGAAATTCTGTGATTGTTTATTTTATATGATGCAGAACATACTTTTTGTCTAATTTCAAACCTGATGAGAGGCCAAATTGTTGGAGCGCGTCTAGTAGGAGCATATGTAGGAGCACATGTAAACATTATGAATGTTTCTTGAACTACAGTATCTAAAGTCATACCTCGTACAAAAGAAAACAGATTAAACGAGGAAAAGACGCAAATGATTCAGTCCGAATAAATCGACGCACACATTATTGCCCTCTACAATACGTGTGAACATCTAGAGAACACCTCGCATGCGTATTATCCAGATTGCTTTCTTTCAATTTGCCAGCGCGAAGGCAGCTCAGTCATGATTTGGGATAGGATTTTATGTTTTTTTCAAGCCCCGTCTTCATTCTAGAAAACTGAGTAAATGCTAGGAGCAATATGGGTATTTTAATCAACCAATTGCATTCTATAGGACAAACATTATTTCCTCCAGGAGATTTAGTTACAGGATGATAAAATTACTCTCTCTGCAACTAGACAGTTTGATTTGGATTTCAAAAGCGTGAAGATAAAATCTTACAACTTCACTGACAGCAGTTGGTTCCAACATTATATTTTGTGTCACTCTGGTCTATTTTTGGAAATAGTTTCCTTGATAAATATCCATTTTCAGGGACATTTCTCTATATTTCCATCAGGAATGAATTTAAATTTCATTGAAAGCCATTTGGCATTTGTACAATTACATTCCTAGACATGTTCATGACGTTTTACATGCTGGAGATATTCTATGTCCTCTGAAAAAAAGATTTCTGTTTTCTTCTGTCGTGTTTCCATTTTTTGCTTACTGCTTTAATACACACACACACACACACATATATATATATATATATAATGTAAAAAATCTATATATATATATATATATATATATTGATTTTTTACATTTACTTTTTTCTATTCGCTAATTATAATGTTTATTAGCTTTTAGGGTTGAGTTTTTCAAAATTTTCGAGTTAAGATTAACGCGAATAGGTAAAAAATAACTTATCTAATTTCAGGCAATGAAAATACGTTATATTTTTCCCTATGCAGAAGATATTTTATGGGTATTTAAAACATATTCTCTTTCGATTAATTTTTATCTTAAAGTTTGAGCTGGAGATTTGTTCATACCGGTTTTTTCCAGTAAATTTATCCTTGAAATTCCTATATTCACATATAGCTTGTGAAACACATTTTTCTGCGTTGGGTATTGAATAAATAAGACATATTTTACTTTGCTCATACAGAGTTATAACTTTCTGCTCTTATCTTTAACACTTCTTTTTATTTTATTATTTTTTTTTTTATTTTACCCATTCTAACTTTCAATGTGAAAAAATATATTTAGACATTTTTTTAAAGGATCAACTGTAATATCACATGATACAAACGTGAAATTCAGATCAATTCGCTTCAAGCAAAGTAGGTCTGATTTATAATAAGTATTGGAAAGTGTTCTACTTTAAAGATGTGTTAAATGGTATGAAATGTGACCTTGGGAGTAAAAAAAAATACTACTCATATATAAGGCTTCTTCTATGGAAAAAGCGATTAGCTCATATCCTCTGTGTAGAGTGAGATTAGTTCGAAATGCAGTATATGGTAAGTACAATATTTTTTCTAGTGATTCCAATGTAATACAATTTAAGAAACTTAATTCGTTATTTTCTATCAGTTTTCGAAGCTTTACATTGGAAGCTAATATGTAAACATAAATTTAGTTTTTTTACGTTATTTCCAATGCATTTGTGACTATATATTTAAAAATCATAATAAAAGGAATTTTGGTTGTGCATTTCTGGTTTCCAAATATATGACGAATGTTTATTTAGTAATTGGAAAAGAATTATAAGGCTTGAATGTTTTTTTTAAAAGCCGTGTAAACTTTATTCTTCATTATCGAAATTATGATTGTATTTTGCACATGCATGCGTAATTTTACTAATGTATGATTGCATATCTTTTGTGAAAAATTTGTTTTTTTTTGGAACAGAAAGAATGAAACATTTAAGATACCACACTTTTTTGCAGCAGTAAAATTTGTTTATTAAGCTTGAAAATTTAATTTTCTGTTCATTTTATATCCTTTCATTTCTTACCTAGTTTCAGGAAATGTCCTTGTACATTCTAAAATATTTCGTATTATTTAAACATAGCATTTTACTCAATTTTTGGCAACTCAGTTTTTAAATAATGAATAATTCAAAATTCGTGATCCGTGATGTTTTATAATGCAATAGCAATTAATTTTTTAATAAATATATCAGTTTAATGAAAATTCTTCTTTTTTTTTTATTTAACTTTAAATATAATTATTTTCATATCCATACAGTAAAGTAATATATATACAGAAATACATTAAAAATTGATAATAAAATACAATTAATATCAAGGACTTCAAAAATAGTGAAAATAATGAAGATTCCCATAAAAGAAAAATGGAAAAGAAATATATATAAATTGGCACCAAGAATATATATATATATATATATATACAATGCATGTTTATACTTTTTTTAAGGAAATATTTAGTGTTTTAAACATATTGTCAGTCGACTGCTTTACTCTGAATTACATGGATAATTATGAAAATTTTTGGAAAGAAAAAAATGACAAAATCTTATGAACGTCATAAAATTAATCGATATATACATATTTTAAATTTCAGTTAGCACTTCTACTTTTGGCCAGCCTTCTGGCATGCACTATGGCGGTTTATAATTATGGCTATGGATTTGGCTATCCCTATTCCTACGGCTACTATGGACACGCTTATGACCACGACATCTATGACGGATTCTATGATCATGAATATCATGATTATTACATCAAGAAATAAGCTCATAGAAAAGGTTTGTTTTCTCATTCAACCCATTAAAATAACTTTTATAGATAAGAAATTTTAAATATTTCTCAAATGATTGCATTACTCTAAAAATAAAGTTTCAAAATTTAACAAATTAAGAATTGTTTGTGAATTAAAACATCACAAAATGAAAAGGATAACTTAAAAAAAATATTTCACTTGCAACATATTCTTAATTTTAAAAGTGTTTTTTCAAATGTAAAATGAATTTTTATTTAAAGTTCAGACAAATTTTAAAAAAAATGAAATAAAATAAAAATAGTTTTATTTAAAAGAATGGGAAGCCATTTTTGTGAAGTCGTCGAAAATTCTTTGACATGCTTTCGCAAGAAAACCTTACAAGCAGTGAAATTGGATTTTAAAAATGCATTCAGCTAATTTAGTGAAACGCTCAGAAAAACTAAAGCAGCTATGTTTTTTGTTTAGTAAGTTACCTATGCTTATAAAATTTGGTGACACATGCTTACAATATATTTGATTTATATCAAATTTGTGTTAGGGCTCAATGTGTTTCCTTCTTTGATTTTTTTCAAACAAAATTAGAGAAAAGCAAGATCTCAAAAAATATATGATGAGTTTCAAATTTAATTCTCTTAAGACTGTAGCGGTTTCATCACACAGTAAAAACGATTTTCAAAAGGTTGAAATGAGAAATCATAGTCTGTATATCTAAAAAGGAAATTATTTTTATTTGAGGTTAATCTGAATGATTTGCACACATAAAATATTTCTAAAGAACACAAAAGAAGTGTGATCCGAAAAACTAAGACCTTTTCTTTTCAATGTACAATCTTATTTAGTCATAGATAATGTAGATCTTACAGATTCAAATTTAACAGTTTGATCTCTTAAAACAGATTGTTTCTTTATTAACACAACACATATGACTTTAAGATACTTACGGTTTCCTCTTCATTGACAATGGAAACTTTTTGTAGTTTGAAAAGCATAACATTCCAACTACTTACCAACCATATAAAACGCGATTAGATAAATTAGATGAACAAAGAAAGTGTAATCGATTGAATTAGAAAAAATGATATTTTAGAGGAATAGAATTGAAAAAAGAGGGAGAATGGAGACAGAGGGTAACGAGAAGCTAATAGATATAGAAGTAAATTGTTGTAATTAATTGTTTGTATTAAAGTTGATTACAAGTGACTCTTTATTAGAGTAATGGCAATCTAACCCGCTGAATTTAAAAAGTACCCCTCTCGGTGTAAATGGTTGAGTAAACTAAAAATGTGTTGTTTAATTATAAGCTGGGATTGAGGCGAGTTAAAAGGAATTTGAGATCGGGTGACTTTAGATACTCTGTGAAGATAGTAAGCTGTGTTATCCTTTTTATGGCGTCTCTTTAATAGAATTTGTGAAATTTTTCACTCTTTAATTAAAGTATAAGTCGTTTGGGGAGTTTAATCATAAAGGGCACAGACGCTACACACTTAGAAGCAACATGAAGGCTATTGGTGACAAACCTCGTTATTTTGAGTCACTTTCGAGTGCGAAGAGAAACCTTCAGCTGGCATCCTACTTTTTTAGCTTCATCATTCCAACGCGAGGACTTGGAACTTCAACAAGTTCAAAGTGCATCAGTCCCTCTAAGTGACCAGTCCTTAGTGGTTCTAGGACTATAACCTAAAATCAACTAAAACAATGAAGCTTATGAGGTCATAATCTTGACGACATGACTTCTATGGCCTGACCTTTAAAAATTCAAATGTTTGTGCTTAGAAAACGGTTTAATATTGGCAATGTTTAATACTTGAGTATGAAAGTTTTTGTTTACTGTTGTTTGGTGAAGAGAACCAGATAAATAACAATACAGTTGAATATATATATATATATATATATATATAATTAGAAAAATATAGAAAATTAATAAGGAAAATTGTAAATTATATTCAGTCGAATGAAAATTGTATTCAGTCGTTTTTGATTATAGTTATTTTCAGGCATTGCTTTTTTTCATTAAAATTTATATTTTGCTCTTATAAGATATTGAGTTAAGAAAAAGAAAGAAAAGAAAAAGAAAAGAATAAAGAAAACGAAAGTCTTAAGACGATGTAATACGTTTCGGGTTGAAAAGGGGGAAATCAACAAAAATAGTTTAAAAAGAAAACATTTTTTTTTAATTTTATTATAAAATTATTTAAATCTCTTTATTTTCATTTTGATAATTTTCTTTTTTATTATTTTTATTTTGATGATTACTTAAGAATTAAAATTTAAAAATTACTCTATTTATTATTGTCTTTTCGGTACCAGTTCGAAAATCTAATGCAAAATAATTCGTTATTTAGATTCGGAATTTTATTTTAAAAACTGTAAATGAATTTAAGTTATACATATGTTAGAAATTCTTTTTGTATGTAGATAAATTGTTTAAAAAAGGTAATTTAATCTTAACTTCAAATGAAGAAGTTTTTTTCATCGTAGAAATCGATTTGTTTCT
This sequence comes from Nephila pilipes, assembly GCA_019974015.1. NCBI lineage: Eukaryota > Metazoa > Arthropoda > Arachnida > Araneae > Nephilidae > Nephila > Nephila pilipes. The sequence continues at coordinate 262,178 of BMAW01097174.1, forward strand.
TGACACCCAACGTATCATTCAATGTATCTGTTACTTAAGGTATTTAAATGTTTTTAAAATTTTATTTATATTTTGCAGGTACAACGACTTCTTTCGACTACTGACGGAAAGACGAAGAACTTTCTCCTTAAAATAAGAATCTTTTCTGAATTGTATTTTCCTTATTGTAGTAAAATGTGTTCAATATTCATTTATATGTTGTTAATGAATTTCTTTGCATTACCCCAATAAATCTTTAAAACTTTTTAAACCAAGCCTTTTATTTAGTTGATCCGAATGGGGAAGTGCTTTGGTACACAGAGCAGGATATACAACAGGCTCACGTTTCTTCACTTTTAGCTTAACCATAAATCATAAGCAACTGCTCACTCTAGAAAAATATTAGTTATGTGTTAACTGACTGGTTATTGTTTATACTTGAATCACACATCTATTCTGACCAACTTGAATTTTGATGTTTAAATTACAGCCATTTGTGTAATATTTTGAACTTTTTCGCCTTTCAATGGGACTAAAGTTTTTTTTTTTTTTTTTCTTTTTTTTCTTTTTTTTTAAATTACAGAAAAAAATAATATTTATATTCAAAAGTAAACTGTTACAAATAGCTTGAAATCTTACAAAAATTCTTTTCTAATTGTATGAAATAGTGATATGTTTATTAGAAAATAATGAACTTTTGAATACTTTACTATTTTTAGCATTACTATATTTTAAGTGATTTATTTTTAAAAATCTTTTCAAATACTTAATTTTTCAAATATTTGAAAGGTGCTAAAATTAATGCTATTCAAACCCAAAAGATAACAAAACTTGTGGGATGTGTTCCACTTTCGAGAGGATATCGTTCGTGTTCTGGATGTGGTTACATTTATAATTTTATAAGCTTTGAAGATATGTTTTAAATTTAATTTGTTCCATAAGGGTTGTAACTTCTTCAGTTTTATAACCACATAAAAGTCTTCAAAACTCGGGAATTCTTTTATAACACCATGTTGTTTTGGTAATTTACAATTTTCTTATATATCCATTGTTCATAAACATTGTTTTTCATTCATATAAAAATTTATTCGTAACGTTTGTTCTGAAGCTATTAAGCAATTTTCATACTCTTTAACTGAAATTAATTTGAATTTATAGGATATATATATAAGTTAATATATTTTCATGAACCCTAATTTTTGTTAATTCTTTTTAAAACTCTAATTATTTTTGATGGAGATTGCTATGACTCAAAATTTATGAAGAAAACTTCAATATAACATTTTATATAGTGACTTATCCATTTTAATTGACAATAAAGGCAAGATCGTCTTTTTATGCTCGCAGGCATTAAAATGTTTCTTAAAAAAATTTAAAACAAGTAAAAAGCGTAAAACTGCTTGTCGTATATTTCTTTCAATAAAAGCTAAAATAATTTCATTTAAAAAATTAAAAATTAATTGTGTCATATGAGAAATCAAAATATTTTAGTTTTAGCTAAGTAAACTTTCTATATGTTTGTCTAAGCAAAGGCTGTAAAATAAATGCATGAGCTTTTTGCGAAATTTTTCTTAATTATCACCTGGGGTTGATTTCTGACTTTATATTTAAGTTTTCAACCTCTTTCAAATCCACAGAAACAAGATTATACGAATCAAATAAACTTTAGAAATGGTTATAAATAGATATTATTTAGTCTTATAAGAACAACAAAAATGTGAATGGAGAAAGAAAGTGAGGGTTATAAGTGGAGTAATGGTGTGTAGTGCGTTGAGTCTCCTTATGAGTCTACTTGATTTGTTAAGACTGGGACAAAACGCTCTGCCTGGTTGATTTAATATTTGGAGTATGTAGTACTCGCATCGTATTCCGGTAAGCGTATTCATTGATATGTTACAGAAGTTGTTAGTACTTGTGGATAGAAACTGTTTGAGACCCTTATTCGATAATCAAGAAATTCTATTTTGAATCGATTGTTTTAATGCCTTGTCTGTGCTTGAACTTAAGTTGAAATTTAAATTTTGCGATTAGAGTAACGTTTAAAAATGAGACGGGTAAGAGGATTACATCCCAACGTTATATCTTCTTATTTCTGGTATTTATTGATAAGATAAAAAGTTATAAGTTTTTTTTTTCCGAAATAAGAAAAAAATTTAATGACTGTCAAAATTATTTGGTGATTAAAAATAGGTAACTTTCAAAATATTAGTTTGATCACTGATAAATCACTGATTGGATCACTGATTTAATCCTTATATATGATATAGAAACCCAATTCTGTAAAAAAGTAAAACAAATTGAGGTAGACTTTTAAACCTCCAAATCAAGCAATTGTAGTACAGATGATTTAAAAAAAATAGTTGTACGATCATGATAAATATTGGACATATGATTAAAATGTAATGAACGGTGTATTAAACACTGCAAGAAGGAAATTCACAAATGGCTTTATCCAATAAAAGACCTATGTAAGTAAGGTTTGTATGTCCCGTTCAAAGATGAGTCAACTTGACATCCACTCATTGCGTCGGAACATTAGGCCATGCTCCAATATCTGGCTTTACGGATTAAAGTTTATTATGAGTCTGTAGATTTCCCGTTTTCTGCCATGCCTTTTCAATGACTTTTAATATGACACGTTTCATGTCGGAAATCGGGACTGCTAATTACAGGGGATTCATAGCCAACCGTGCAGACGAGACCGCCAATTTATTGCCTAAAATTCCTACATGACTAGTTACCCAAAAATATTTGACGTTATAAACTTTACCAGTATCGCAGGCTGTATGCCATATCATTCCCCACATGGTGTCTGTGATCATAAAGATTTTCCAATGTTTCCAATAAACTCATGATATCAGTATATACAATGAACTTACGAAAACTGGATTTTTCCACCAGCTGAAGTATGCAGTAAAAGGCGACAGCTTCGGATATATAGATATTGCCAGAAGCGCCTGGCCAATAACTGCTCCGGTCATCAGAAAAGACACCAACACCGACGTAATTCATTCCTTTTGAATTGTCCGTGTATATGGAAATAAAATTGGTGAATCGGCACCAGTAGAAATTACAGACGCGTCGGAAAACGATTGAAAGGTGTTATACACTTACTGTACGAAGCAAATCGGTTCAGGTATTTAAATATTGGAAAGTTCTAAAGTAGTTACAAAGAAATTAGTTTGTTGAGCACACACGTTAGATATGTTGAGTTCCTCCTTCAAATGACACACTCTTTCGGAGAATAGACGGATACTAAGTGGACGTCCCTCTTTGAATCTCCCTAAAGATGGACTGATATGGATATTCTGTCATGAGTGAGATGATACAGACGAAATTCGGAAGTAATAATTGAGTGATGTTTTTTACGTCGCAGAACTAATGGAAACTGGTTACGCTCAACATAGAAACTATGCGAAGGAGATGTTCGAAATGCGCCTCGGCAGATTCTCAAAGCTGTGTGTTGGACGGGATCAAGTTTTCACATAGGGATTTTATTAGCAGATCCGAATACAATACATCCGTAATATATCCGAGACAGGATGAACGACTGATACTGTAGGAGTAAAGATGTTAGATCCGCTACCAATGAGGTGTTTTACAACATCTTGTCGAAAAAGCATTTTTTTTTTACCTTTTACAAATTTCTTTCCTCTCTGGTTTCGATCATACAATTACTGTATTTACAACTACCGCGCTCTCGGATTGCAGTTAAAATTGTGTTGTTCAAAGGTGTAATGAAGAAAAAGTTGGGAGGGAGGACCAGCATTGCTTACATTTTAAAATTAAATATATATTTTATGAATCCCAGCAAAAGTTTTAGATGGATGATGCGCGAATATTTAATCCACTGACACAGGTCGCTCTTATTTAATTAAAGTGAAGTAAGGAGCTTATCTCCAAGTATGCTTAAGCCAAGCTTACTTGGATTGTGTATCAATCTTTTATAGCATTAGAACATAAAACTTATTATTTAACATGCGCTTTAATGGTCTTTAAAATATGAATGATAGTCACACTTAATTCTCCTGTTTATTCGTAAAAATAAGATGTAATTATGATAGATTATTTGTGCAGTTAGCATTGAAGGAACTTTAAAGTGAAATAAAATGCATTACATACTGTATTAAATGAATTAAAGAGTTAAGAAATTTTTTAATGCTTCTAGTAGTTAGTGAATACGAGGTGCATCCATTAAATAACGATACGATGCTGCTACAGAAGTTCGCTTGAGTCAAACACCAGAGACCGACAGCTGTTTAGCGTGAAGACTTCTCTTTCGTATGCAGTGCGTCATTATGCTGAAAACAAATCCGTATAGCCGTAGCCTTCGTTTGAATTAGACTAATTTTTTGATTCGCCGGAAAAATGATAAGTTTAGCAATAAAGCAACGAATTATTGTGAAATTTCACACGAAATTCGGAAACACCGCTACTGAAATTTATAAATTATTGAAAGAAACATAAGGCAATGAATGTTCATGAATGACCATGTTTTTGAAGGACTTAAGAGCTTTCCAGATAGCCGAGAAGATTTTGAAGATTATTCTCGCCCGGGTAGCCCCATCCCGAGAACGGAAGACAATATCGAAAAAATCGGTAATCTGGTTCAATCTGATAGTCGGTTAAGTATTCGTGCTATTGCTGAAACTTCAAAAATATACGAAGAATCTGAACAACAAATTTTACCTAACAATTTAACATATAAAAAGAGTGTCCCAGAATGGTGCCTTTAATTCTCACGTTTGAATAACAAGAAGTTGTTGTTGTCAACAAAATGTTTGTACTGACACTTTGAATACTGTTGAAAATGACCCAAACTTATTAGAAAGGATAATAACGCGTGGTGTTTCGTGATTTTTATTTATGATCCTGAAATGAAGTGACAATACAAGCACTGGAAGAGCCCATCTTCACCGATATCTGAAAGAGCTCGAATAAGCAAATCAAAGCAATGATGATTGTTTATTTCGATATTCATGGAATTGTGTACCTTTACTGGGATGCTGAAGCAATGTTAATCGACATTACTAAATTCACGTTCTTGCTGAAATCCGTGAAAGAATAAGGAAAACCTGAATTGTAGAAAGACAAGTCCTTCCACATTGTTTGTCAAAAGGTCTCTAGCCAAGTACAGGATCATTAATCCCAGTGTTAGACCATCCAATTATTCACTGGATCTGGAGCCATGCGACTTCTATCTGTTTCCTAAGGTGAAACCTGCACTAAAAGGAACGAAATTTGAGTCCGTTGAAGCGTGAAAGAGAAAGCAGCACGCGTCCTAAAGAAAAGACACGTCATCCTAAAGACTTCCAGCACTGTTTGGAACAATGGAAGATTTGCATGGAACGTTATAGGGATAGAGGAGGGGTGTATATTGAAGGTGATAATAATAAAATCATAATAAAATGTTTTACAGCATTAGTCTCGTTATCCAATAGCCACAAAGGTACACAATTCCAATCATTGCTGACCATAAAAATTGCAACACCATGACGGGAAGCAAATACAAAAAAAAGATATTTATTGTACGTAAACAGTATGACTTGAAGACAAAATGATTAAATTTACTAGCAGTTTGGAGATTTACAGAGGTGCGAAATTAGTAGAAACTTCTATAACCCCTGGTAGCTAAAACGGCCCTTACCCTGTTAGACATAGAGTCGACTGGGCATGGGTTGACAAAACATTCCACACTTCATCAACCATATTATCTAGAGAGAAGTGAAGGGCCAGTCTCTCAGTGACCCATGACCAGATGTTTTCAATGGGTGACAGATATGGAAACCGTGCAAACCAAGGCAACAATTGAATACCCTGTGTATCGAGAAAGGTCAGAACACGACGTGAAGCATGTGGACTTGCATTATCTTGTTGGAAGATGGTATTTCGCAGGCCCCGAAGATAGGGCACAACCACTGGACGTAATATGTCCAAAATGCACCGATTAGCGTTCAAATTTTCGTCGATCCGAACTAGAGATGTGGGTTTCATGTACTTAATAGCTACCCAAACCATCACACCAGATGCAGGGCTGGACTCCTTGGAGCCTCTAGACACGTATATGGTCATTAGAATACTGCACGCAGAACCGGAACTCGTCTGAAAAGACAACATTATGCTACTCCTGTATCCAGCTTTGTCGTTCGACGTACCAGAGTCACCGTCTCTCTCTATGCTGCATTGTCGAGAGAATTCGAAGTAATGGTCGCCGTGATGACTGTCCACGCTGCTGCAAACGTCGTTACACCGTACGAGAGGATACTGGGAGTGATGCAAACATAACCATTTCCTGACAAATGGTCTGTGATGTGGTTGTACGGTTTTGCAGAGCCGCCTCACTAAATGTCTGTCCTATCAAACGTTAGACATGGGAGGGCGGGGAGATCCTGCATACCGTTCAGTATGACCATCAGCAACCTATTGATTCCATATTCGCATGATGGTGGTTAAATTTCGAACAGTGTGAATGAACGATAATCCACACTCTTGATAGACAACTATCCTGCCTCCATCATATTCCAACACTTGCTGGGAAGATTCGAGGTATAACGCGATATTCTGAGCAAACTCCGCCCTTACAAAGCGCTTTCCAAATGAGAAATCCACTGCACAACTTTTCATTTATGCAGTGCTTTCTTTTATGTAGTGATATCGTTTCTCTCTCTTGCGTCATCTAACACATGGATCAATAAGTTCCGAGACTAACCCAGAGATGGCGCTCGTAGTAAACCAGTAACCAGGTCTTTCTAGAGTACTAACCTTTGCTTGAAACGTGTCAAAATTTTAAGTCGATCGGACCAGAAACAGCTGAGTTATCGAGGTTGGAGTAAAGTCGTTTTGTAGTTTGTTTAAAAAATGGAAAAAAACCGAGTTTCGTGTTCTGATAAAACATTGTTTTTTAATGGGTAAAAACACCGTGCAAGCGAAACAATCGATTGAAAAATGTTACCCGGACTCTTGTCCATCAAAAGCAACGATTTGTCGGTGGTTTGCCGAGTTTAAACGTGGTCGTACCGACACAAATGACGCGGAACGCTCGGGTAGACCTGTGGAAGCCGTTACACCGGAAAATGTGAGTGAAGTGACAAAAATTATAATGAAAGATCGTAAAGTGAAGCTCCGTGAGATTGCTGAGATGACACAGATATCATATGGAAGTATATTTACTGAAAAAGGTTTTTTGAAGTGAAGTGAAAAAGATTTTTTCCAAGTGGGTGCCGCGATTGCTTTCGATGGAACAAAAACAGCAACGAGTCGATGATTCAGAAAGCTGTTTATCGCTATTTACTCGCAACAAAAAAGATTTCTTGCGTCGTTACGTGACCATGGACGAAACATGGATACATCACTACACTCCAGAGTCGAAGCGGCAGTCATCTGAGTGGCGCACAGCTGGCGAAAGCCGTCCGAAGCGTCCGAAAACGCAGCAGTCAGCTGGCAAAGTCATGGCGTCAGTTTTTTGGGATACGCATGGCGTGATTTTCATTGACTACCTCGAAAAAGGTAAATCGATCAACAGTGATTATTATATTGACTTGCTGGTGCGTTTGAAGGAGGAAATCGCAAAAAAACGACCGCACATGCAGAGAAAAAAAATCCTTTTTCACCAAGACAATGCACCCTGCCACAAGTCGATGAAAACAATGGCAAAATTGAACGAATTGGGCTTTGATCTGCTTCCCCACCCCCCATACTCGCCAGATTTAGCCCCCAGTGACTACTGGCTCTTTGCTGATCTTAAAAAAATGCTCCAGGGAAAAAGATTTGTCTCAAATGAGGAGGTCATCGCTGAAACTGAAGCTTATTTTGAAGCGAAAGATATTTTTTTTTATAAACATGGTATTGAAAAATTGGAAAAGCGTTCGAACGATTGTATCACCCTAAAAGGTGATTATGTTGATGGATATAAAAAAATTTTGCAAAAAAAAATTTTGTTTTCAATGTTAGTCTCGGGACTTATTGATCCATGTGTTAAATGTGATGAAATACTAATCATTTGCCTATCCTAACCTCTTCTTCCCTTCATGTGATTTTGACGTTCGTCCGATCATTCCTTCCTGGTGTTGCAACTTTAATCACCAAAAGTGTAATAATATAATAAGCAAACATCCCTAACCAAGTGTTTGAATAATATAGACAAATTTATTAAAAATTCACAACAATGAAGGATTCTTACTAAAATGACTTGATAGAGAATTCTGATTTTATTATTCAAATAAACTTAATTAGAAACGAGTAAAAAATGCTTTTGAAGAAAAAATCGTATTTAATAGCTTTCAATCAGCAAAAATGTACAAAACTCTCAACACATGAAATAAATCTACTGGTTTAGTTATTATTGATTTATTTTATTTTCGTAACTAATATCTAAGTAATCTGAGTTCATTTTAATAATTGTATTTATTTAAGAGCACTTTTTTATGGAGAATGTGGCTAATTTAAAGATCATGAGAGCTGATTTTTTTTGCTTCATATAATAATAATGTAGATATACCCCATTCTGTATCACCAGATCATATCTATTATTTTCCCTTAAAAGTTTGAGTGCATTACTTTGCATTTTCAATAGATTATTTATTACTTAATCTTCAATAAAAGTAAACGTAAATATTTTTTTTGATTGTTACTCACAGAATCATACTTCTTATTTTTTTTTATAAATTAGGATATCTTTTGCTTAGGAAAAATTTGACATTTATCTAAATTTACTCTTTTTTAAACCCAAATTACAGTGAAAACTTTTAGAATAGATAATTAGGTTAGTAAAATTGGAAAAGAGTTTGTAATCTTTTATACATAAATGGGAATGTTTGCTTGCCCATCACATAAGTCCTCGTCGTTGATCGTATCACTCCAAAATTTTAAAGTACTTTAGTGATGTGTGGAAGGAACCGTTAGCCTTAAATTTTCCAACTTTATTTTTGGTGACATTTTTCGAAACCTCTTTCTTTTTTCTCTCTATTTTTCAGTGTTTTTCAGCAAATGCAACAGTTTTTTTTCTCCCAAACTTTTTCTGTTAAAATAATGCTCATTTTAACTTTTTAACGAAACTTAATTTTTCAAAATCGATTAAAAATGACGTAGCTCCATTTATTTTTGTTCCAGGTTTAATCTATTTATATTAATAAAAAGAAGAGTTTGTATTGGTATGCGAGGGCGTCAAAGTTCAAAACCTCTTTAAAGTGCAGAGACACAAAATTTCGCTCGCGGAAACTAGGGGATGGTCATAATAAGTATCTAAAAGATCAATTGAAAAGTCCCCGGCCTGACACATAGATGACGCTACTAGAATTAAATCCATATGTTTTTAGTTAGTCCTAACCCTCAAAAGATGCGTGTATAAATTTGACAGCTGTCGGATCATTAGTTTGTGAATTATAGCATTTTGAGTGAAGCAACTTTTGTTATTGTGAAAAAAATGGATAAAAAGGAATTTCGCGTGTTGATAAAATATTGCTTTTTGAAGGGAAAAAATACAGTTGAAGCAAAAACTTGGCTTGATGCCGAGTTTCCGGACACTGCCCCAGGAAAATCAACCATCAAGGATTGGTATGCTAAGTTTAGACGTAGTGAAATGAGCACCGAAGACGGTGGACGCCCAAAAGAGGTTGTTACCGACGAAAACATTAAAAAAATCCACAAAATGATTTTGAATGACCGTAAATTGAAATTGAATGAAATAGCAGACACTCTAAAGATATCAACTGAACGTGTACATCATATCATTCACGAATATTTGGTATGAGAAAGCTCTGTGCAAAGTGGGTGCCACGCGAGCTCACTTTTGACCCAAAACAACGACGAGTTGATGATTCGGAGCAGTGTTTGAAGATGATCAAGCGTAATAAACCCGAGTTTTTACGTCGATATGTGACAATGGACGAAACATGGATCCATCATTTCACTCCGAAGTCTAATCGACAGTCATCCGAGTAGACTGCACACGATAAACCCCAGGATGAACTGCACAGAATCAGTGTATCACCCTTGAAGGGAATTACGTTGAATAAAAAAAAACTAATTTTGCCAAAAAAATGTGTTTTACTATGGTAGACCGGGGACTTTTCAATTGACCTGTTATAAGCTAGTTTTTCAGAATTCACCTTAGATTTTCCTAAAATTTAATATTAAAGGGATTGATAGGGCAAATTTTTTTCATAACTGAACATCATACGTCACACGACGTCACGGTCTTTCGATGTTTCTGACTTTATATTCACATAGTTATTTGAAAAATTTTATATTTATACATTTGTTTGTTCTTTGTAGCAGAATGTAGTTTTTATGGAGATTTTTTTATATATATATTTGTTTATTTTTTGTTGTAGACTTACTATTCTATTTCAAATGAATCATTTAATAATGTTTTCCGACAAGTAAATGAACTTCCTATTATTAAACAATATTTTTAACTAAGCGGTGCACATTTTTACAGCAGCATGTGTGATATCAATAATGCTTCTGTTCAAAACATCATTACCTTATTCTTTAAATCGTAAAATCATGAAAGGTTTTCTTAAATTCTTTTCAACATAGCTCACGTTTCTTAAAATTTTTCGCTCTGCTGTTATATACTGTATGTGGTACGAGGGCCTAAGAACCCGGATTCTAACTTACGGACAAGAATTCAATTCATGACCTCAAATTTTTCCCGCTATGCACTTATGACGAATTAATTGAAACTTTGCTTCTTTAATTTATTTTCCAGAAATCATAAGTGCTTTTATTTTTTAATATTTTTTTAAATCTCTTTTAATTAATAATGTTAAATCGATTTTTTTTCAATCTAGTTCTCGAACGATACATTGCAAGATTACAATTTTTGAATTAATTGAGAAATCTAAATTTGTTTAAATTTATTTCGATCGTGTAAATTAATTTTCCAGTTATAAGTTAATTTTTGAAAAAAGCACTGAAAAAAATGTCAATTTCGGATTGTGATTTTTTTTAAATCCTTCTAATCAGAATTCTATTAATTCGTACAAGAAATTCTTGAGGTAAACGGAAGGAGCATTTAGCTATCTTTTAAAAAAGAAGCGGGGGAAATTATCAATTAATGCAATTTATATAAAGTATTAATTGAGCGGCAATGAGTGAGGGAGCTTAACGTTTTCATTCTTCCGCTACGATTCCTACTCAGATATGCAGAGCTCAGTTGCAAATTACTTCAAATGAAGCCACAATCTACTGTTTATTATTCACCATAGATTTTTTCGGAGATCATTTTATTTATTCATTTGCATTTCCCTCATAGAAAAGAAAATTATACTATAATGCTTTTGCAAAATTGTTCCAGAGATTTATTTTAAATATTCGCCCGTGTGAGGAACAGGTACTCCAGCTTATAATATATTAAAGTTTTAATAAAATGTATCTGATATGTGCACATTAACAAAATAATTTATTCTTTGATTGACTTCATAAATTGAATCCTAATGACCCTTTTTTAGTAATAAAAGTAAGATATGTCGTACCTTCTCTTTCATTTGCATGTACGTAAATTTAATTACCGTGAATTTCCGCAGATAAGTCGAGGTATAAATTTTCGTTAAAGTTCTATAATTTTAGCATATATTTGTCCTATAAGACGATCCCAAAAGTATCAGCGGCCTATGAATTTTAGTTTAGATCAATGATCAGCATTTGGAACAACTTTTAATTTCTTGTAGCTGGCAGCTCTGCCTATAGAAAAGTGCCTAATTGGAAACTCACGTGTATCTCTAACAAGTTTATTGGTTGCCCTGGCCTAGGGGGTCATGATCATAAACTCACATATTGTTTTTTCGAGTCTTGGGTTAGAGTCCTGAGGGTACGAAAGATTCGCCTTGAAGCAGGGCTCATGCACGTTAAATCTGTCGTGGTTCCAGGTACTCCATTGATGTGGTGTGGAAGTATGGGAAAGACTCATGTGCCATCCTCATCACTTAACCGAGGTACAAAATTACGAGGTTCAACCCCAATAGCCATCGCGTTGCTTCAAAGTGCCAACTTCAATAAGCAATCAATCTAACAAGTTTATTTTCTTACATTTGACAGCTCTGCTTACTGTCTGTCTGAAGACAATAGTGGGCGCACAAAAATAGCTTCGCGGACACATTGGTGCCCACGGGGGCACCGAAGCTATTCTTGTTAAGCACGAGGGTATTTTGAGGGGGGTAGCAGAGGAGTTGTGGTATTTTTTTAAGCACGAGGTTAAGAGGCACTACCTGCTTTGCAAAATCTTCAAAAAGTGTTTGATTTCTAATGCTACGGATATCAATGAAGACGATTTGTAATGGAATATTGATGACAAAGTCGAAATAGACTAACTAGGTGCAGAATGGGACTCATATGATGAGTTTCTCAACAATGAAATTATGAATGTACACTCTATAAAAAAAAAGCGATGCACCAAAAAGGAAATGTTTGATGAAGACAGAAATTGGCGGATAGGAAAATTATGTACAGAATAGAAAAGGATTAAAATTTCAGAAAAGTTGAATAATTCATTTCAGAGTTATATAGTTACAAAGTAGCAAGCTCAATAAGGTGTTGACCCACCTCTAGCCTGGATACAAGCTGCCACACGACGTGGCACAGAGTGATAAAGCTCTCTGATGGTTTCCTGCAGTATTTCTTGTCAAATTTGCTCCAATTTTTTGGGCTAGGTTATCAACATTCTCTGGTAGATGCTTTCCCATCAAATTCCAGACACGCTCGATTGAAGAGAGATTTGGCTGGCCAAGGAAGTGTTTGACAAGCTGTAAAACAGTTCATAGCAATACTGCCGTATGTGGTCTGACATTGTCTTGCTGAAAAATAAGGCCACGGTACTGCATAAGGAACGGTAGCAAAACAGGTCTCAGAATGTCGACGAACTGTTTGTTGTGTTGTAAGTGTGCCTCTAATAACGATCAAAGGCTATCAAGGAAAATGGCACCCCAGACCATAACTCCTGGTTGAGGGCCTGTGTGGCGTGCAATAGTGAAAGCAGGATCCTCACGCTGCCCTGGGCATCTCCGGACACTTCTTCGATAATCATCAGGACACAGTTGAAAGCGGGATTCGTCGCTAAATACTATACGTCCCCAGTCAGCATCATTCCAACCTGATCGAGACAAGCACCACTATAATCTGGCTCAACTGTGTGCAAGCTTGAGTGGCAGGTGGCGTAAAGGTCTGCACGAGCGTAGATTTCGCTCCATCAGTCGTCTATGAATGATAATGGGGGACACTCGTACGTGGTTCGCCCATCTGATGGTTGATAGCGATGAATCAGGTGCTGTGAAAGCTGATCTGACAATCACTCTGTCCTCCCGATCCGCTATGGCCCTAGATCGACCGCTACCCTCATGACACTGAAATCTGCCATTGTCTACCCATTCTTGCCAGCATCTTCTAATCACCGCATCGCTTCGACACATATGACGAACGATTCTCCGATTTACCCAACCTGCCTCTTTCAATCTAATGATACGAATTCTTTCAAACTCTGACAGTTGGTCGTAATGAGCTCGAATCCTGCAGCAAGGCATTTTTTCAGTCGTTGAAAGGTATCCTAAATCGCAATTCAACAGAAAATTTGACCATCCGATTGAGAATCGCTTCTTATATACACCTGCTGAGCGCCCAGTTCCGATGCGCTGTAACTCCCGTTTTATTCATTCATTGGACACCAAATTTTAATCCTTTGCATGTTCTGTTTAAATGTCTTTGCATACGAAATTTCATTTCAATCGGGCGACTCCTTCTTGGTGAGTCTTTTTTTCTTTTGTTATAAAGTGTATTTAAGGAGTTTTTTTGCTTTAGATATGAATATGTGACGATTTTAAATACAATGGTGAGTGATTTACTTTATTTTATAGTGGTTTTAATTCAAATAAATTTCAATCTTTTTATTTTATTATTAGTTTTTACGGTGTCTGTCCTATAAGAGGACTCCAGATTTTGCGGGCCTTTTTTATGATTCAACTATCATATTAACTTTTGAAACATACGGTATTAAAAATTATACAAAATTGCAAGAGATATTTTTAATTTAATACTTTCGAATATATTAAAACTAAGCATGGATAATTTATTATTACAGCTGCAACTTCATTAGTACCTACTTTTAAGCGCTAATTAAAGAAAATTTACGTCATAAAAAAAATGAATTGAAGATGAATTAATCCATGCTTTTGCTCCCTTATTGATAGACAGAAGAAATAGATCTTGTAAAAATCCAAAATATTATTTTAACGATAGAAATCTTTTTCGTAAAATATTATAAGCATTCTAAGTGTAGTTCTAAAGTAATTGTAAAGGTATTCAACTACACTGTAAACTGGAACTGTATCCCAAATAACAGCATAAGAGTAACAGATTAGTTTAAAAATTGGAGTCTTTGCTTTCTAAAAAAATACATTTACGTTTACGCTAAGAACCTTACAAAACAAATTATAAGCATTCATTTCAAGGCTATTACCTGTGCCAAATAAAATTTAGCGTTCCCTTTAATTTACTTTTCTGTTAAACAGGATTTACATAAAACTCGGTGTAAGTGCATTTATATTTTTTCAGAACCTGAAATAAGAATTTTCAAAAAATTCCTTTGCCAACTGGTTAATGAACTCTTAAAGTCAATATAATAAGGAAATTATAACGAAATCACCCTTTTGTTTGTTTCAATTTCCAATAATCTGAAAACAATTTGAATAGATAAAATACCTGGCTTAGACCTCTAAACAGCAATAATCTCTATGCACATATATAAAGTTCATTATTGTAAAAGAATGTATTGAAGAAAGGCTTTGTAAATATGCCAATTTTTGAGGTTTTAAAACATTATGTTTATTTCATAATTTTAGGATGATTCTTCTAGAAAGCTATTACATATATTCTTTGGGTGAAGTTCTTTACAAATGTCAAATAAAGTTAGTCATTTGAATCCTTTTTTTTTAAAATTCATTCAGAATGTAGCTGGATATCCCAAAGAACTTACATGATTTTTCATATATAAATTCAGATCACTAAGTACTAAACATTCTCTCTCTCGTTGTTTACAACGCCAATTTTTATTATTTCATTTCAAATATATAAAGGTTTGGCTTGCTTTATTAACACTGCACTAGAAGCAACGCAAAGACTATTGGCGACGGACCTCGTAATTTTGAACTTCGGTCAAGTGACGAATACGACACTTGAGCTGGCACTCCCCTCTTCTAACTTCCACGCCAACGGAAGGACTTTGAGCCGCGATAGATTTAACGTGCATCACCCCCGGCTACACGGTGGATCTTTAGTGGCACCAAGGCTCGAACCTTCGACTCAACGAAAACCACCAGTCGCGAATCCAGACCATGACTACTAGGCTACCACGGCCACAAAATATATAAAGATTGTAAGCTTCTGAGCCACTTAGAAAATTCAACTTTAATATTGCGATATGACTCTTATCGAACTTTTTTAAGAATTGCACGAGTGTTCAAAATTAAAAGTATTAGAGAATTATCTTCAAAAAAAAAATAAATAAATAAAACAGGACGAATTTTAATGATATTAGAGATACACATAGGTTAATATAATACAAAAAAAATACCTTACTGTACACACTCGTTATAGTATTTAAGGTTCTTCAGCGCAAGAAAGTCTTAAAGAGAGATTACAAGATGGAACAATAAAATAGGTTAGTAGGGAGGATTATTCCTTCTTACGTTTATACAGCTTTCACAATTTGAATTCTTTTCTGAAATATGACAGAAAGCGAGTTCTGCAGCAATAATTCCCCCTCCTTCTGCAAAGCTGTTTTAAGATCCTAATGGATACTGTTATAAAGCGATACTCACGAGCTCTATAAGATTAAAGTTTGGATCTCACTTGCCAGAAATTCATAAGATCCTCATATGAAGGAGCCTTATGTAAATGAGCCTTATATGAATTGCGTTGTCATTCATAAAATAAAATGAGAATGAACTACACCCTTGGAAAGGCAAACATAGGGCTCCAAGACTTTATCCTTACATATCATAGCGGGCAGATGGCCTGTGTCAGAGACATGGAGAGTTTTGAGCAAATCGAACAAAAACAGTAAAACCTCCGCGACATACTGGTTCCTTTCTCGGATGTTGAAGACATGCATCTGATCTTCAAATGAAAATACTTTAAGAATCAATGATATATCTGATTCTGAGATCATCAGTAAATAAAGAGAATGGTCTCCCATTCACACCTGCTCCTATACGGTTGCTATGTAATACAATGAAACAGGTATGAAACAGTTAAGCATATGCTTACGGATGAAACATGTATGTTTAAAGATGAAACAGTTAAGCATAGTGCTAAGAATTGTTCTTTGCACTATGCTAACTGTTTCATCTGTGCGTAGAATTGAGCGTAACAGAGGGTCATCTCGCAAATTGATCTCTTTCATACTGCCTTCTGGATATAGTAACCCTTAAAACTTGAGTTACTGAAACCGCATGGTATTCATGAGACATCTGAGAAGCTTTTGCTCTTTCGTTGCCTATGGATGTAATGGAAAAATATCAATCTTCACTAGTCGATGCAGCACTTGAATGATTTTACTTAGGTATACTTTCTGCTGGCCTGTTTTCTTTAACTGACTCCATAAGTTCCAGACAATGTTAGGCTTTACATTAAAGTCTCGAGCAATCTGCATTTGATTGCTCATCTTTCAAAGTTGTATATATTATTGTATAATTTCAGAAATTGATAGTTTTTCATTTTAACCTTTTAATTTAGAATTCCCATAAAGTTGCATGAAAATACCTCTGAAGTCGTCGAGGTGTGTGAATGAACGAAACATGAAAATTTGCACATGTGTGGAAATACGGACTTTCATTCCTCCGAAAGCACAGTCCACCTGCACGTGTCGACTCTAAAAATTTTCGCCTTTAATGGAATGCTTAGTTTTTCCTTCATTTCAGCACTTACCGAGATATTGAAATAAATATACAAGTTCTCTTAATTTTGAACAACAGCGCATTTGTCATGAACATAAACTCTTTGGAAGAAAACCCCCCAAAAATGTGTTTTAACACATAAAAAGGCATTCATGTATTATTTGAGAAACATTTTTGTACAAAATGGACATTAACGAAAGATTGCAGTTAGTAACGTGTGTGAACTATTTAAAGGAAAATAGAATTCACAATTAAGAATCAAACACTGAACCATGTTTCACAGAAATAAAAGGCAGATGTATTCTTTTAATTAGTTTTATTACATTACGCAATTAAAAAAAAGACGCAAGATTTTACATGTGTTTTTATAAATTACTCTTTCAAGGCATATAATAAACTCTGAGGAGTACATACATCCCTATTAGTTAATATAAATAAATTAACCTGTGATATTTAAAAACGGCTGCGTTATAGCCTTGAACGCTTTCGTATCTAGATTCAAAGTTATAATATTTATGATTTCACTGCTCAAATACTTGAAAACATTGTGCATTTTATTTAATCAACTGAGATGAATTACGCAATTTAATTCACTTAGCAATTCCTTTCAGTTCATTAAAATTTTCTCAAACAGTGACATGAATGATAAAAGAAATTAATTAGCTTCAAATTTTTAAGAAACATTCTATATGCATGTCAGATCATTTAGAATTTACGTAAGTAAAAAAAGAAGTGGGTCGAATTTTGACATTGAGATTCTCTAAAACCAGATAAATCTAACCAAAAATAAATGATCATGTTTTTTGTTCGTATTCTTTGTAGATAAAATAATTCAAATATTTTTTTTTCGCTTCAAAACACATTTTTTCAATTGAAGCGTTAAATTTATGAAACAATATAGGAAATGTTAAATATATCTTAAAATTAGAAAACTGTATTATGAATTCAGGTCTTAGTATTTCTGAAAAATGAAAACACTACACACACAGAATATTATACATATACATATTAAACTATTTTTGTGTGTTTTTGTTTGAAACGAGTATCTTACTCATTTTCGGACTTCTCAATACTTGCTTCTGAACTCTCAAAATTTATTTTGTTTTATTTAATACGTGCGTGTGTTGTTAACTGCAATTTGTCAGAACGCCATGCTAAAACACAAGATTTGTTTAAGATAATTGAGACCATATTTGTTATTGAATTTTCTGTTTATTACTTCAAACATCAAGCAATTAAGCAAGTCAACAAAATTTTGAAATCGTTAAAATATCATCCTAAAATGTGTTATTGGTGATAGTTTTAAGAGTTATAAAATACTAAATAAAATATCAACTAAAAAAATATAAAAGAGGAAAATTTAGTTCATCATTTTATCATTAAACTCCCTTTCAATATTTTATCATCACATTCTATAATCTATAGTTATAGTTATTACTTTAAAAGCATTGGAATCTGTACTGAAATATTTAATTTAGAATGCGTATTCTTATATACCATGTATATATTAAAATTCTTCAACGAATGAGTAGTTAGAGAAAAATGTAGCTTTAAAATAAAAGTAATTTCAATAGCTTCTAAATTTAATATATTTTAGAATTAATAACCCAATTTTTGTCATATTTCCTTTGGAACTATTAAATGCATATAATGAGATAAAATTAATCAACTCTCTGAAACAATTCATTCAAACCATTTTTATTTCACTAGGATGGAAGAAAAATCAATATGTCCAGCATTAACTTTTTTAAAATTTTTAATCTCTTATAAACAGTATTAATAAAGCTGGTAAAAAATAAAAAAAAAATAGTAAGACATTTTTGTCAAAAGAATCGTAGTTAATATAGGAATGCCTTTATTTTCTTCTATGTTATTAAAGCATCTATGAAAATTAATAGTCAACTAAACTTACTGAATTCCACTGTGGAAAAGAAGTCTTTATGTTATTGAATGTTTCTTGTAAATCTAAACATTAGAAAGCACATTTACACATTACATAAAGGAACATTTTAATTTCTAAACAGGAGAAAATAAATCCTAATATGATAAGATCACAAATGGAATTGTAGTAAAATATGCTGTTTCAATGAAACAACAAAATATTTCCAGTAACTAAGATTGATTTTTTTGAAATTAATTTTTTTCCTTCACAAAAACTAAAATTTTCTTTAGTATTTAGTGTAAACTCTTTTCAAATAAATTATTTCTATAACAAAATACAAAATGAAAGGAATCATAATAATCGTTACCTCTCTGGGAACTGAAAACTAATGAACATTTTAATTTAGAGCCATTATGCCAAGAAATGTTTTTTCTTATAAATTAAGAAATTGTAAAAATATGTTGCAGAATTATTTTGCAAAAAATGATAGAAACTGATTTATAACTAACAAATAATCGTGATTAATTTATTTAACATGTGTTATATTATAATTAACGTGTGTTATAATATAACGTTAATATAATTAATTTATTTAAAGAGTAATAAATGTATAATTAATTTATTTAACAGATTATAAAAACATAATTATTTTATTTAAGAGATAATAAAAATATTCTAGATTTATTAACAAATTTAAAATGAATGAGTAAATATGCAATTTATTTGAACCAGATAAAAGTTAAAACATGCTTCTTTTTGTCTTAGAAGTATTTAAATAAAAATTATCACTCTCAAATTACTTCCTGAATTATCTCATACCTCTGTTTACTAGAAAAATACCTAACAATTTTTAAAAAAATGAAGCTTTAGTTTCAGCTTATTTGTTTTTACTACAACACAATTTCGTATACTTAGGAACTAAAATAAATACAAACTTATTTAAAGACACACACCGAAAAGCTAAAAAAATTAATTGTCCTTCTCTGTAACTGATTTCTTGAACACATTCAATTTTTGAATGTCTTGAACGCAGATGCGTATTAAAAGTTGAGAAACCCGGAAGTATTTTTGGAAACCCTATACATTTCCGTAAAAAAAAAAAATAATAAACCCAGTTTTTATCAGAATTTTAAAAAAAAATCTTATTCAGAGCATTTTCCTGTGTTCTTCAATGAATGTTAATGAAATTTAAATCCCACAAATCCTTGAAATACCAACAATAACTTTTGTGGTTTAGTTTCTAATTTATTCGGTTATTTAACATTAGGTCCACAGTGAACCAAGATTGTTGCAATCTGTTCGACAACGATTCATTATTCCTTTTAAACGGGTGAAATACCAAAGAAACAAAATGGCACATAAAATTTTACTCTAGAAGTTCGGTAGAGCACGTAATGCAAATGCAAATATATTGTGCGTGTTTTACGAACCAATTAGATGAAAGCATTTCCTCGTTTAAAAATAATCTACTCTTCTATCAGTTTTGTTTAGTTTCTCTAATTCGGTTTTCACTGGAATTTAGCCTTGGACTACAGAAAGTACTGAGATATGTTTTGGAAATATTGAGTATAAAAGGCAACTCAATGGAGAAATTTTTAACTTACTTCCCTTCAAGGTGCCAGTGAGAATCATTTAACATGCAGTACTTAGTGAGTTGTTTCCGTACTTGTACTTTTTCCGACTTTTTCAGAATGTTTTTTGTTTAATATATATTCAAATTCTGTATACTTAGATCGCATTAATTTCTATAGAACTTTCATGAAATTGCAATATTTCAAGTCTCTTATAATTCCTTGACCACGTTAGGCTTGAAAATATTCAGTAAAAACGAGTGAAAGATCCCTAATATTTTCAGGCTGTTTAGGTTGCTGACAAATCAACCTAATATCTCTGATATATCCTTATTATACTATAATATCGTTTTGCAAAACCTATTTTAATGTGAAATTTAAAGACTTTTTTAATATTTTAATTGTCCTACTATATTTATCAAAGTGCTACGTGTACATAAGTTAAAATTCAGTTAGTTTTATAACTTGCAATGATATCAATTACTTAAAAATGAAACAAATTTTTAAATCGAAACATAAACACTGTTGAAAATACTGCTTAAATTATTTGGGCTGAATACTTTATTGCTCTCATTAGTTATTTAAAGAACTCTAGAAATTTTTAATTCCCTTCATTGCATGCGACATAAAATGAAAGAAAGTTTTTAGTTTTTTTTATAAGTTTTTTTTAGTTTTTGATTTTTGCTATTGGTTTTTTCGGTTTTCTTTTGGTATTTTCCTATTAAAATTTTTCTCTATCGATTTAAATTTTTCAAAAGTTTTTTAATTTATATTTTTGCTATTATAACCATTTTTAATAATACATTTTATTGATGTGAATAGTTAAGCCTATAATTCTAGAACAACTCAACTCAACAGTCTGAAGCATATTATAACATTAAATATATTGTTATGCTTTTTTTTTTGTATCTTCCAAAAATTTTCAAAATGTTTAAATTTCTTGTAATTTTGTTTTTCTACTCTTCTAATATATATATTATTAGGTTTTAAGACACAAAATGGACTATAAACTCTATCTTCGATGTGTACCTAATTGTCACTTAATTCTCATTTCTTTATATGAGATTTAGCACTCTAATACTGTTAGAGTTTAAATAATAGTTTACTTCAAATTTTGTGTTTTTTTCAATAATATGCAATACTTAATTTATTTCATTAGAATAATACATTTCATTACTTTAAACGCTTCAAAGTTAGTTCCATATATGGTATATGGCTCCAAAAAAAGCATTTTTTTTTTGTATTTGTTTTCATAAATTTAATTTAATTTTATAGTCCATAGATTGAAATTTCTCTAAAATATTATACAATTTTGAATACTTTAGTTAACAATTAATAATAGATTGAACAGAAGAAAGGAAACTATTGAAGATTAAACCATTATTCACTGTTCATTTCCTTGCAGATAATTATTAATAAGTAACACAATAGAAGATTGGAATGATCTTTGTAAAATTATGACTGATAAGTATTATCCAGCGATATGAAAAATTCTAACATTGGACTACCACAGACTTCGCTCAGCAATATTTTTACCTCAATTGAGATTCCATTCAATTTTTGAATCTTAGCGACTTTATTATGTTTAACAATTTATTTTTCATTTACTTGCATACTTTGAAAGGTACAAAATTTAAAGTCCTGTCTTCTATTAAAGCTAACTAATTTAATTATCATTCTCTATGTAATTTCATTTGAAGTGATAATTTTATTTAAGGAATGACTTTTTCTCATATAATACATCTTGAAAAATGAAATGACGTGATTGGTCTGAAGTGAAAGTTTCTCTTACCTAACCTCCTCCTGTTTTTAAAATTTCAGTCTTTTAATTATTAAATTCCTTTTAATTTACCTTATTAAATCCCTTTAATTGTTTGAATTAATTTCTATGGCAAGTTTCATGTAAATATTTGCTTATACTGAAAATGCAAACAAACCAGGTGAAATATAGTTAAAGACTGGAAGAAAATATTTTTACATTTTTCATGGAATTATTATTTAAGCTCGTACCATATTTCATTTGAAAACCCTTCATTTCTCTGGAATTAAATTTCACTAATTTCGCAACACTCATAAATAAATTTCACTAGATTACAAAGCATTAAAACTGGCATCGAAATATCAAAATTGGAGAATAGGAATT
This sequence comes from Nephila pilipes, assembly GCA_019974015.1. Taxonomy (NCBI): domain Eukaryota; kingdom Metazoa; phylum Arthropoda; class Arachnida; order Araneae; family Nephilidae; genus Nephila; species Nephila pilipes. Next base: position 284,639 of record BMAW01097174.1, read on the forward strand.
AATACATCAATCGATGTCAACAGAATACTTAAAGTAATAAAGGAAATTGACTCTCTTAAACAAAAAATTACCCAAGTGTTATAAAAGATTAATTAAAGTAGCTAACACCTTCTTTGCAAAATATGTTTCATTTATTTATTTAAAACCAATAAAATTATTCCTTTTTTCCAAATTTTTATTGAAAAAAAATCTTTTATTATGTCTATGAAGACTTAATATCACTTATCATTTATGCCATAAATGTCCTTAAAAATAACTTTTCTCTTTAAATAAATAAACTAGTTTAAATAATCATAATTATCACTGTTGATGTTCTAGATCTGAAGGGACAAAAGCCGTGCCATTTCAACATCAACTCGTCTTTAGAACACCGTTTTATTATTGGTCGATTAATATGGAGTAGAAAATACTCATATTTTTCTCTGAATAATTGGATCCAATGAAATACATTCGAAACTGAGATTTCAAGTAAATTGCAAGCAACATCACATTTTTGCCGAACATTTACACATGGTTACTATCATAAAATACGCATGTATTTAGTAGAGAAGTTGGTTAGACAATTACGTATAATACTTCTGACAATAAATGTTTTTTTTTTTCCCTGAAAATTCAAAGGATTGAAATATTTTGAAAAATACTTCCAGTTCGTATTTGATGTCTTGAAAATTAAGTTTTTATTGTTCTTTTTAGTTTGTATTCCTTCTATTCGCCACTCTTTTGGCCTGCGTTCTTGGCGGCTTAGGATATGGTTACGGACACTATGGATATCCCATTTCATACGGTCACTATGGCAAATACTACGGCGGTCTTGGACATTATGGACATGGCTATTCTGGTTTTCACTATTAGAAGCAATCATTTGCCACACAAATGAGGTTTGATATTTTTATTTTCATTTTATAAAAATATTAGTCTATAACACTAATGAAAAAGTATCAAAGTCATTTCTAGTGAAGCAATAAATTAGATTTAAAAATTTTGTGATTAGTATTTCAAGTTTTAATTAAATAAATATTCCAATAGAGTCTGATGCATCGACAGAAATAATGTTATTAACTTTAGTAGAAAGAAATTTCCTTATTATTATAAAGAAATTTTACTTATTTTCCCTTTTCTTAATACTCTTACTTTGTTTTGAAGCTGATATGCACCACACAAGTAATTTACAGTAGTAAAAAGGACTACATAGTATTTTTGATGGCTTTCTTCTTGTTTTACACAAATTTAACTTTAAGAACATAATAATATTTATTGTATTCGAATATTCTATTATCAACTGATATTTAATTGTCATCAGAAATATAATAAAAGAAACAAGCTTAATGTTAACTGTTAAACAAAAACAAATAAAATAAGGTTAAACGAGGTACCAGTGTTATATATATATATATATATAATACTGATATTTATGAGGGGTTCATGTCGTCATCACCAGAAAATGATCAATTTCTTTAGATTAGAACCCCCATTTGATAAAAACTAAAGAATACGCTTTATCAGTCTTATTTCTCCTTTATAATTTTTATCAAGCTACAAAAATAAAGATTATTTAAGAAAAATGAAAAAGATACCATGTGAAAAAAAAATTCGTTTTATCCAGAATCAATGTAATCCAACAAGATTGAAAAACTGATAAAAACCATTTAATGTTTGAAGAAACTACATTAAAACAATTCGATATAAAAACCAATATTTTTAAAAATAACGTTTTTATATGGTGGCAAAGTTTATTAGAGAAAATTATTGAAATATTAGTTAAAACTGTTAGTTATTTTTAACTTTAAAATTTACTTAAAAAGAGACATTTGTGAGCGTATTAAAAAATTCATAATACTCATAAAATCAAAACATGCATTTGAAAGTTTGTAAGTCATTCTGTTAAAAAAAATGGAAACCAGAATTCAGAAAAAATTATTGTGATAAGACACGGTGCCAAATATTGGAATCTTTCTTTCATGCGAATGATTATTGACTGAAAGTCAGCAACCCTTACTATCTCCCCTTTGTTAGTTTTACGATACCTCACGTGGCTTGGGGGAGTACCAAGTGTTCCCAGAGGGGAAAAGAAATTTTTTCCTTAATCCTAAAAGCTCCGAGAGGAAAGAATATTTTGACTTATTAAAATTATTGAAATATTAGTTAAAACTTGTCGCAAATGTTTAAATATTGCATTGTTAGGCGAGTACGAACGATTCCCAAAATTTCAAAGCTCTAGTTTGATGGGAAGTTGGTTAAATTAACAATTGAAAATTTGATGACACACACACTCACACTCACCAAGTGAAATTCAGAAAAACTTTTTAAAATAGTTAGAAAGATATAAGAGTAATAAAATGAAAAATTCTGTGCATAATAATTTTTACAAAGTTATATATTTAGTCTTTGTTTTCGTTTTTGCAAAATATTTAAGACTTCTTCATTTACTGAAACATTTTTATATATGCATAGTCCATTTAAATGCATTTCGGAGATACTGTTCCTTAAATAGCTTTTTTTTAAATATTTCGTAGTCAAATACGATCTTTCAGCAGTACGGGCAAAGGGGACTAAAAGTTTTTTCAGTTTAAGAGTATTTCGGAAAAATACCTATACAAGAGAGTTCAACGTAGATATTTTCCTATAGAAGCTTTACTTCTGTAGAAGTTAATCTAGTCTAATGTGCCAGTAATTTCTTTTTCCATAGCTGATATTCTGTAGTCAAAATACTTACATTAGAATCTGACAAATCTAAAGAATGCGTATCTTCTAGTATTTCTAATTTATTTTCATCTGCATAGACATGAGGTCATACACCAGTTGATAAAAATATTTAATGTACTCATAACTACTTTGTGTTTTGTGAAGAAAAAGAGATGATCAGCTGAAATGAACATTTACAATCATTTATTTCCCGTATAATTTTTGACACTATTTTTGCATTTTCATTACTTATTTTTCGGATGATATCACCCTTTTAAAAATATTAGAGGTCGAAATGAAATAAAATGAAATGTAATAAAACTCTACTATTTTCCGTGTTTCAAATGGATCTCTTTTCACTTCATCACGCTAAATTAGACATTTATTTTTCTTATATTTTCTGTGTATCGCATTAATAGTAACAGATTTCAAACTATTGAGTAACACAATTTTTTAATAATTCAAAAGACAATAATGGTTTTTCTAACCTGAAGCCAAATAGCGTAACATTTATTGAAAACAAAATGTTATTTGGATTTACTTGAATACTTCAAAATATGAAATATTACTGCATTTACTGAAAAATCCTTTAAGTTCCAGCCGAATTATAATATAGTGATAATGAAACTTTAGTACATCATTTCTTAACCAACTCTGCATTTTCAAGCAAAAAATATATTTTAATTGTAATTTATTAATAATTGTTTTTATTTATTAAACAATATATAAAAACAATTGAGAAAATAAAAATAATGAATAAATAATTTTTCAGAATACAGGAATGCATGGCACTATTAAATAAAACTTGTTAAGAAGCATTTTAAAACAAGGTTTTGCTGAGTCATTTCTTATATAGTATTTTTTTTTTATTTCTCTTTCTTAACATTTTTAACAAAAAAATTATTATTTTTGTTGAAATTTATAAAATATATCTTCATTAAAACCATTGATTTTTGACATGGCCGAAAATTGCTTAAGGATACTTTATCAGAATAGTTATTTTGTGATTCTTAGAATCAATATTTAGCAAAGATCAATACTTTTGCTTGATCTGTGTAAGCTCAAGAATTTGTTATATTGCATGATTTTTTTCACTGCTTTATACGAATGAGCAAATGTTTGCACATTGATATGAAACAAATTCCATATGTTTAAGCATTAAAAGTTCTTTTTGAAATATAAATGAATTTCACTGAATATTAATTTTGTCACATTTTATTATGATACATTACATACTTTTTAAATTTTTATATTTACTTACATTCTATGATTTATTTCCTAAATATTCATTGCTTAACCAAAAAAAAAAAAAAATGAAAAATATAAATTTGCACTAATGCTAGTATATAACAATGTATTTCTAAAATTTCTGTTAATAATCGAATCCTTTTTAAGAATAAAAATATGATTTTATTTTGAAGTATGTTACTATTTTATATTTATTCCACAATTCTTCTCTGAATTGCTCTTGAATTTTGAAGAATTCTTAAAGGAAAATAAAAAGAGATATTCCGATGCACAAGCGGTTGAAACAACAATGAAACGAAAAACAGGTTTATAAGGAACTATCATATTACGTATTTCTTTCATACGAATTTTATTTATATTCTGAATAAATATCTCTCTAATTTACATTTTATTCTTTTCTTTTATTGTAGGATGGAAATATAATATATAAAGAGAAAGATTCTATTTTAGAAGAAAAATATCCTATCTGAAGTTTTATATGGAAAAGAGCACAGACAATAATTTTCGATAGTATTATATCATTTATTTTGTATTTGTCCTAACAGTTTGAAAAGTTTTATGTATATTACATGAAAGAATAAAAACTTCTAAATTCCCTGTTTCATAAATATTTCATTTGTAATTTTTAGACAATAACATTTAATATAACATTTATGTGTATGAACAATTTTATGAGCATTAAAATTTTAAAAATTAAATAAGAGCAAAATAATAGAAACTTCAGTTTAAAAAGTAAATAAGTTTCAATTATTGTACCGAGTTTCTTCTTTGAAGGGAATTATTGCTCAATACAATAAACAAAAATATTCAGCCAGAACAAATTAGCTGAACTTATATAACATCAGATACTCCTTAAAAAAAATTGAGATTTATGTGATGTTAAGGAAACTCAAATGGTGAACTTTACTAATTAAATGTTGTTTTGCTCTAAGGAAAAGAGAACTGTCTACATAAAAAGATATTTAACTAAAACATTAATTGTTGGGGGTTGTTGTTTAAAAAAACCTTTATAATAACCATTAATTTTTTAAAAAAATTACCAAATATTCATGAATTTGAATCATGAGATTAAGACTTAATGTTGGAGGCTTTGCTTTATTGTACTTTAAAAAGTTTTGATATTTCAGAAAATTTTTAATACATATATATTTTCAACGAAAGAAGAATAAATATTTTTAATATATATATATATATATATATATATATATATATATATATATATATATATAATTTTGAATAATTCTTTAATTAAATTGATAATATGGTTTTGTATTACCCATTTTCAATAGTTCCCAAAATAACTTAAAAGTTATAATTCTTTCACGAGAGGATTAAGTTTAATGTTGTAAATTTAGAATTCAAAAAAATACAACAGACTTTAGAGAATGAGAAGAGAAGAAAATAAAACAATTCTTTATCATTTTCTAATTTTTATTTGATAACGAACAAATGGAAATGGAAACAATTCAATATTGAATCACATTTCAAATTAAATGATTGAAGATTTCAAAACAAAAATATATCTTCTGATGGTGATGAATCCAGTTGTCATTGTCAGATCGTCCTACAGGAAAGGAAATTTTTGATAATTAAACTTTGAGTTCCATTTTATGTCGGACATAAATAATAATAAATTTCTAATAATTTTTTGAATTTTTTTCTACATTTATTTTATGAATTAGTTTTGTTTTTTTTTCATTGAATAAATCGACCGTTTAGTACCAATAGAAAAAATTCATATCAACTTGCTATTAAGCCCAATAATATTTTTGTGGAAACTGTTATGCAATTATTGATATATTGATACCAAGAAAATGATTTACTTACGAGACAACCATTCATTTATAATTCATATTAAAATTATTTTTATATGAGTAATAAATTTAATGTATGACTCTGAAAGAAAAGTAACATGCTTTTTTTTTTATTAAGAAGTGAAGGCCTCTAAGCAATTAGGAAAAGTAACTCGTTAATTTTTCTTTGAATTTACTCCTCGCACTCATATTATATTACACAACGCATTTTTACCTATCTACGTATACACACACGATAGAATCAAGAAAGACGATTCGTTACTTCTTTCAGAATCTTTACTAATTACGATCTAATAACAAAGCAGTTTATAACTTCTTATCGAATCAAAGAACCAGATTAATGGATCGATGCAACAAAAAATGAATCATTAATTTTTTTCTTTTAGACCTTTATAACTATCTGTAATTATAAAATAGGTTTTAAAATAATATGGAAACAAAGAAAAGATCGAAAATAAACTCACAATTCTGTTGGTGGCTTTTACATCTTATTTCTTCCATCCCCAAGCACTGTAACCGCCATAAAGACCATTCCATCCGTATGCAGGGTAGCCTCCATATAGCCCGTTATACGCTGAGACGTAAGGATAGGATAATCGTCCTCCGTAATAGCCACCGTAATAGGGCCACACTTGGGCAAATGCACACGCCACAAAGGCAACCAAGAGAAGTACAACAAACTAGAAGTAATTAATAGATCCAATGATTCCATGTTCCATGTTTGTTGATATTTTATCAGCATAATGAAGAGCAATAAAAACAGCAATTTCATCTGCCTTTATTATGTAATGATACATTTAAAAAAAAATTCAATATATTTGAAATTGTTAACAAAGATCATTTTATGAAAAACGTTTTTATGTGAAATATTCAAAATTATGGTAGTAACTCGTGATATCTAATACTTCTCATTTGGGAGATCTAATCAGACTTACGTACTTACTTTTAATATCTTAGATATTTGAATTTTATTGCAACGTTCATCTTACTTTAATCATGTTTATATTTTTAAAGAAAGTAGAATACTATGGTTTTTTTTATGTACGCATCTTAATTTATTGGCTCTTGTTAGTTCAGTAAAAACCAATAAGTTTGTCATTAGATTACTTGTTAATATTATTTTATGAATTCTTTCAGAAATATTTATAGATGGGTTGCGTTTGAGAACAAATTCAGAGAAAATTGTTAAAGTCATTATTTTTCCCCAAAATTATAGACGTAACTCTTTAATTGATAATGTATGAGTGTAAATGCTAAAGACATAAAAATGAGCAGTTAATTTTCTTATCATTTTGAGAGATTGCAATGTATTAATCATCAATATTGGAATAGTTCTTTTGTAATTTTCTAAAAGTAATCATGATTTTATCATAAAAAATTGTGATATTCCTCACAGTATTATAATATAAACTGCTAAAAAAGTCGAATAAAAGAATGTATTCTAGATCATTCGATGTTTGGGAATAATATTCCACTCATTTATCTTATGATGAGAAAATGAAAATTTTTGATCTTCTCAAGTTTTTCACTTATTTGCTTATTTCTTTCAATGTAATAAAGCTGTTTTAATCATAGCTGATCGGGTATTATTCTTTTTTTTCTAAACTGATTACTGTTATCTGCAATTATTCTGAATTAAAAGAAAAAAAATGCATTCTTTAAGGTGACAGTACACCTACAAAACACAATTATTGGTTAAACTATCGATTTTTCATATTAAGTCTCATATTAAAACTCAATTCTTTATCTTTCAAAATCTGCTTGAATTTTTTTTTTCTGTATTATTTAGAAACTGAGTTTTACAGCTGTTTTAATACTACTAGATCATGAATTTCTCTGGCCGAAAAGGTTCTAAAAGCGAGTTCTTTTTTTTTTACATTTTCACTACTTCAAAACACAACATCTCAAAATTTTACGCATAAATGAATGAACCTGAAATGTTATATATACGTTTTTCAAATACATATACATAGAATAGACAATTCTTCAGATTTTATATTGAGTAGAAGATTTTTTTACATTGCAATAAAGTGAAATTTACTAGCGTCTTTTTAAGAAAATTTCAGTGTTCTGAACTCTAACTACCATAGCTTTCTATATATAACTAGGTTATGTTATCAAAATAATAGTCTATTCTTTAGATAAGATACACGTTCCGTATTTTCAATTTAAAAAAATATCAATGTATTTACTTTCTTTTGAATTATCGTATTTTGCGGAAACTCTTAATTTTTGCCTATATTTGTATAAAATTTCGTTTCGACGGTAAAAATATATACTAAGAAAGCATTTCTTGGGAGTTTTTCTAATTTTAAAACCCCTAAAATTATAAAATACGTTTTTGTAGGTAAAATTTAGGTTAGCTCAAAAACTTTTTTTTGAAGGTGTACTGTTACCCTAGAAAAATGTTCCAAACGTATATAACACGAAGAACAAATTTGGAAAATATTCATGTTAGGGTTAAAAATCAAACCGTATCAGAAATAATTAATCTGTTGACGATTCCTAGAAGTTATAATGACTCTGTATCTTTAATTTTCTCAAAATGTTAAAAAAAATTAAATCTTCTGAAATACAAAACTGTAATTTATCATCATATTTCAAGAAGCCACACATTTTAAAGTTTATTAAGATAATTAAAATATTTTAATTATAATTTGTGTTTTATATTCGAAAGCATTTGATTATTCAGAGAAATTAAAAATTTAAAATCTGGACAGTTTAAAATACTTGTACATGGAAAGTTATGGAGAGGTATCTAAGAGTTTCAATTGAATAAATTCAAAAAATTCACCCAAACTGAACATTATCATTTTCAATAAAATACTGCTGGTAATAAAAAAAGAAGATTAAGTTTTATACTTAAAGCTGAAATTTGCTTATTTTGTAGAATAGTCAATGAAAAATTTACAGCATTGTGTGGTGTAAAGAAGTTCAGTCAAATATGCTTAAAGTTCCTGAATTAAATTAATAAATATTACAGAAATATTTTGCTTTTGAAATATTTTTACTTTTTGAATGTTCATTAGAGAATTCCAAATTTCATAATAATTGCAAATATTTTCTAAAAAAGCTGAATTCTGTTATAAATTTCTAATTTTTTTTTTTTGTGTGTCGTTTGAAATAGAAAGAATTTTTGACGTTATTTGAAAGTTTAAAAAACAGAAAATTGACGAATTTTTAATTTAAAACCTTACAGCTAATTAGAAACAAATAGTCATAAAATAAGAATATTATGTTTTATATATTTATAGAAATTATATAAAGCTTTAGAAGTACAGAATTTAAAACAATATCTTTTTCATCCAAGTCTCAGGTTTTTATACATAATAGCATATGTTATATATTGTTCAAGGATATTTGAGAATTTTTTAAAATCCGTATGAAATATTGACCATTTATATGAAATAATTACAGTTTATTTTCTGTTCAACATATGTTATTGTTAATATGTTTCAAAATAAATTTCTAAATAATAATAAATTTCTAAATTTCTGACTACACCTTTTAAGTAAATTACTTATAATTTAACGAAAAGGATAGTAAGCTCTAGAGAAATTAATACCTTACTACTTTCCAACTAGAATTTATTTTAAGAAACACTTATCTTTTTCACATTATAGAATAAAAGTTAGTATAAACAATATTTTCCAGTTATGTTGGATAAAAATATAGATTTTTGGAAAACATGCTAAACATTTATTTAAAAAATTAATTCCAAAGTATTCAGATTGGGACAGTTTACTATGGACCTTA
>BMAW01097174.1:299138-383599 GCA_019974015.1 Nephila pilipes
ATTCTCCATTTTTACAATAATTTAATAATTCATAATTATTTCATAATTTAATAATTTAATTCATAATTTCATTCTTAAATAAAATAAAGCTTAAACTGTAGATAGTAACTTTCAAACAGAAGTATTTAAATATTCATACATGGTGAAATTTGAAAAAAATAAGATAAAAGATATAAATATACAATATGTATGTTTTATATTGATGTATGAAAATTGAAATTTTCAATACACTAAAGTACATATCAAAGAATATAGGAAAAGAAACATTTAAGAATAACTCTTTAAAATTTTATTTGAAGATATTTTGAACACAATTGTTAAACATTTCATAGAAAATAGCATATCTGCGTCTTTAAACTAATTTATACCACAAAATGTAGAATTTATGTTTCCATAGAAAGTATCGAAATCTTCTTTCCTTAATGATTGGTAATGTTGGTATCCTCACTGCATTTCACCTGATATAGTTACGTTTCATCAAATTGCATTTTGAAAAATTGAAATGTTTTCTATAGAGAAAAATCTAATATATTTGGTTATTCACTTATCTTTTTAAACGATACATAACTGTCCTTTCATGAACGTATCAGTATTACATGGATAAGACATACACATCAATGTAAAAAATTCCATCAACTGGATTTATTCTAATATTAATACGTTCAAAGCGTAAAGATTTCATAATAGTTACCTCATCTTGAGTGTAAATTTTGACCAGCTATTGCCTAAGCAATTTGTGCAATGGGAAAGTATTGTTATTCCAGATCAGTTTTCTAACTAAGATCTCATCAGTCATCTCATGACGTTGAGTACATTTTGAGTTAATGTAGGTATAAACAGCGTCTTAAAGACGGGAAGGGAATATGAGAATTACAATTCCCCCTCCGTAAAGATTACTCTGTACTGAAATGTTTTAAACTAAAACTTTTTCATATTGAACTTTTATCCAGAAGAAATTAATATTCAAAAACCCGTACACTCCATAAACGTTATTTTCACCTCGAAAATAAACAATAAAATTTCAAATTAGTTTTGGGACATGAGTTGAAGAGGGAGAGGTTCCAAATCCCTATGAAAAACTTCTCACTGCGCCCGTGAATATAAATACTTTTATCAACGGCTTAAGGAAGCTCAAAGAAATCACTCATTCATATGAAAAACGCCACATTAAATAAGAATTGCATTATAATGAAAAATAGGCACAATAAACATTCTTAAAAACAATTTTGTCAAAATTGTCCCCATTGTTCTTTTTTTTATTATTACACCATTATGAATTATGTGATATGGAAGACCAATTTTAATCCCATCTACAAGCAGCTCATCTCTCCAATAATAAATGACATATAAATATGTGTGATTTAAAAATCAAAATGATTAATGCCACTCGTTTTGAATGAGTGATAAAATTTGAAAATTCTTTACTCGTACATTACATGTATTTGTTTTCAACTCTAGGAAAACGTAAGTACCTTGAGAAAATAAATATTAAAATAAAATATTCCTTACTCTTCATACATAGTATATTTCTCCTTTGATTAATATTTATCAAAATGCTCGGGTACAATAGATTGTGGTTTCAAAAATGCGCACACAGAAGTTCATCTTTTTTATTTCTTGAATTTTTCAATTAATAATATATTTTTTTAATAACTTGTGACGTCCTTCCTTCATTATTTAATTCTACTGCCATCTTTCCTTTAATTAAATAGTTAATAATTTCTTGACTTCAATCGAAGATACGTAAGATCAAGACAAAATACTTTATTAATCACCAAAGAATTGATAAGGTCACTCTCTTTCTCTCAAATCGCATTTAACTCGTCAATTCTAGATTACGAACTAATAATAAAGTTTTAGTTTACAAAATCCCTATAAATCAGATTTAGCTTACTAATCTAAATCTGATTTAAACACTTCTCGATTACAGCTGATTCTTATCTTCGTACTTTAACTAGAATTCGCTTCAATCTGAAAAATTAATTACGATGCTTCAATTCAAATTACAAATATCCATCAGCGTGTCGTTATCTTCTACATCATCTCTCCTTCTTTCAATTCTATTTCAATTATATATTACTACCTCTACTTTAATTCACTGCACTTCTCATCTACAACTAATTTCTCTAATCGCGTTTCATTTTGATTCGGAATAAATAGTAATTTATTAAAAGTCTTCGAGGCTAGTGACGAGAACTTCGCGAAAAACCCAACGTCACAGGACGAGCTTATGTTTCCAAAAGAGATAAAATGGAAGCTTTTAATTAGTAGAAAGTTTTATCATAAATAATGCAGAAATGATTTTTTTTTTCATTTTCATTGTGACTATAAGAATTCTATTTCACTGATTTTTTAAAACACAAATTATCTTATTTGTATCTCCAAAAATAAAGATTTTTCACCGTATGGATCACTATTATATAATTTTCTTTACCAAAACACATGATTTTTTAGACTCATAGATTCCATATAGAAACAAATTCTTAGAGTTTGTATTTAATAAAATAAAAAGTTTTTAAATGCAATAAAAAGTAATTGTTATTTTCTCTTTAAATTCCAGAGGTCACTGAAATCTGAATAAAATTGTAATCAGTATTCTCAATAATTGTATTTATTTAACTTACTTTGAAAATTGTTCTGTTGTAAAAGTGTTTAGTGACAATTATAATAAACTGATAATTTTTATTTTTGTGCAAGCAACGAGATTGCTTATAGTATAATATATCAAAATATGACGAATAAGAAATATTTGCACATTTCATGTATTTTTAAAATGCCAGCCAAAAACTTAATTTTTATACTTCTCTTGCAATTAAATAACAATGAGCATTACAAGTTTGACCACCTCTACCTTTACTTTAAAATATAAAACTTTAGTGCTGTATTGCATAAACTAATGAATTGTAACGCAATGTCTTAATTTATTAATCAAGTGCGACGATATTGAAATGTTTTAGAGTGTTAGAATACTCATGTCAAAAATGTTTTAGCATTATAATACTGAATTTAAGTGAATATTAGATGGGAACGACAAATGAAAGTGTTCTTATTTCTCTCTGCTCTGAATTTATAAGTATTATTTCTTACAAAGACAATATAAGCACATTTCACGTGTCTCTATTCCGTCCATTATTCTTCATGTTCATTTCTGCTTCTTTTTTCGGATAACTTTGGAATCAATATTTAAGCCCAAAATCTGTACATTAACTTTTAAAAGTATTTCTCTAAAGGAAAAGATTTTTGAAAGAAAAATTTATTTAAGTGTCTTTCCATATGTTCAAAAATTGTGTAAGGAAACAAACTTTAACTAGATAAATTATTTCTATTTTCTTAAAAATATTTTTCTATGCGTATTCATGTTAAAAAATCTGAATACATGGACATTTCATAATTTTGATTTCACAGTATAATTGTGAAAATAAATAATTATTATTGTGTTTCTCTTAAATTTTAGAATATTGCTTTTAGGAAGAATTAAAGAAATAAGTGCTATTGATTGAATTTCAAACTTTAATGTCAGTAGAGAAAACAAGGAATAGGCTTCATAATTAATATTTAAGTACGAAAGTATTTTTTCACTACAGTATTCTATTTCATACGGTAAAAGATTTCTTATTACTTTTGTACTCAAATGAAAAATTAATGACTGTGATACTTTAACAAAATTATTTGAATCATTCTGGTTTACTAATCATGTAATTAAAACTAATCTGTTTAAAATTTCAATAAATTAAACCATTCTTATAAAGTTTCAAATCCTTTCATTCCTCGAAAACAGTATTTAACAAATAGTTGAATGATAATTGAGATATGAAATTCAATTATATTTCCCTCAATTTCAATACAAAATAGCATATGTTATTGAAGTCTCACATACTTCAGAGCTTTCAAGAAAGCCTTAAAACAACATTTTCTGAATAGACTTTTTGTGTATGAAGATTTAGAAAAGTATAAAAATTTTGATTTTTACACAGTTAGATACTGATTTAAATTTATACAAATCATCATCTAAAAATAGAATTAAATATACTTAGTAATTTGTTAAAACTGAAACTTTTGAATTATCGATAACTAAAGAATAAAAGGAAATGTTTCAAAAATATGAGTCAAACACAGAAATTTTGGGCAATTTTTTGTGTTTATTAACAAATAAAAGTGAACAGCTAAGAGATGGGACAAAGAATTCGATAGTTGACGTGGAAATAGAAGTCGGAAGAAAGGTTTCCTAGCTTCAGCCAAAGCCAATTCCTGTTGTCAGTCCAATTTCCATCCGGTCGTTACCTATGGAAGTAAGCACAAATTGTAGCTTCTAAACAGTTAAGTTAATTTTGGGTATATAACATAAAATATACAAATGGTTATTTTTACTATAAAATTTTTAGTTTTTTAAAAAAGATTTTAAATTATTTTCTGTTTTTAAGAAGAAATCCATATAACTTTTGTATTCATTCTTAATATTTTTCATGCCAATATTTACATAAGAAATTAGAGAAATACCATCTATTCGACGTATTTAAAGAAATTATGATCTAAAGAAATAATTATAGAAAATGGTAAATTTCGTTAAGTAATGCTATCAAAGTATTACAAAATTCAATAAAAAATTAAGTATTAAGGAATTACAAGAAATAAAAAATTCTAAAATTTCTAAATGAATAACCGATGAAAAACTTCACATCTACATTTACATTATCTTTACGAAGTGAAATATTTTTATTTACTCTAATTTCTTTAGCTATGAGAATTTCTATTAAATGTATAATTATTATGTACCTTTTTAAAATATCCTTTAAATATATTAATAATAAGCTAAGTAAAGAAGTAATTAATCATGTAATTGGCAGATTTTCGAAGGATTTATAGAATGAACGCAATGGATAGTTATCAATATATAAATCTAATCAACAAAATTATCAATGAAGTACAAATATATAAATCTAGTCAAAAGAAAATTAATGAAAGTTAATAATGCTGAAATCTTCTTTTAATTCATGTATTTCATGAACAATGCGTATCATATGATGTACAACTGCAAAAGTATTAGCTGAAATTATTTGAAGCAAAGTTCGTGAATAAAAAAGTAATTTTACTGTTTATATTACAAATGAGGAAAATAGCCTTAATAACCATAATTAAGAAATACTTCCACATATATATTCATAAAGGAAATAAATTTCGAGTCATTTAGGAAATTTATAAACTAAAATAGGATTTTAAACTCATTAACTTCCGATTCAAAAGTCTTTGAAGTATTTTTCTTAAAATTCAAGGGAAATTTTGTTATAAAATTACAGTTAGTGATAAAAACTCAAATTATATAATTTTCATTGTATTCAAACTAATCTTGTTTTGACGAAGTGTGGTTTTTAAATATAATTATGGAACAATGCAGACTAAAAAAAATTATCCGGCCTCTTACTACGGGAATTGCAAGGGAACTACTCTATCCAGTATTTAAAATGCCATTTTCAGCATCAGTATATAGTTTAAAAAAAAAAAAAAAAAAAAAAAGTTGTATATTATATTTTATCGTATTCAGTAAAAGCAAAAGTTTGGAAGAAAGTTATGATGAAGTACATAGAAATGTATCATTCTCTTACCTTAGAGAGTGTATGTATTCATTTCCATACGTAGGAGACAGGGGCTGCACCATAAGTGTAGGCATAGGGGTATGCAGCGTGGTGGGTGTTCCAGTTCCAGCTGTTGTAATATGGCCACTGAGCCATGGTGGTAGCCAAGATGGCGAAAATTACCAAAAGGGTGAAGAGCTGCAAAGGAAGAAGAAATTTGAACTCATTCGGTATCATAATATATTAAATAGTTCATATAGCATTAAAACTTTAGCTTAGTTAAATTATTTAAGGAATCACTTCAGTTTTGTCTTCTTTTAATCCTGCTTTCATTAACCATTTAGAACGAACATCTCAAAACTCAGAATTTTAGTTTATTCGAAATAAATGGAGACATATTTTCTGTAAAAAGTTCGACTAATTACAAATTTTTAAAGTTTTCATTTCATTCTGTCTTTCACAAAATGAGCAAGCAAGGTCAATTTGAAATTCAATCGTCATGTTTAAAAAGTAATTTGGATGAAGTACAAGTGGAAAAGCATGCTAACGTTTAATTTATATAACGCTCATCACTCGCTTTGTAATTATTATGTAAAATAAAATGAAAAAAAAAGCTTTAAGTTAATATTGGAAAGAAAGATCTCTTAAGTTCTTTTTAATACTATAGATTTCATGCAAAAATTTCATTGCTAACATCGATAGAAAACATTTAAACTATTACTGAAAGTTAAAAATATTGATTTTTATTAATTTTAACGTTAACTGAAAAAAGTTTAATAACTGCTGAAAAAGTTATTTTTATAAAAAAAAAATTAACTTCATAATTACAAAATATATCTCAGTTTGGTCGTCACTGATAGCTTAAGTTTTCACGCTTTTCTTAAGATTGTAAGAAATTATTAACATAAAACTTAAAATATTAAGTTAATTTACTGATAAAGTTCGGACACTTACCAAGAAGTTCATCTTGAGAAGTCACTTGCAAAACTCACAGCAGGAGATAAAGCAAATATACCGGGATTGTCCAAACGTCCCCTTTTTATACCATTATGAAACCAGGAAAAGTCGTGAAAGTGAGGGGAAGTAAGAATGTCAAGGTCACACCTGTCGTGCTCTGGAGCATCCTCTCTCATTGTTGGAGGATGGGTGGGGCTACGTAAAGATGCTCTTGGAGATCAAGATGGTTCTGTCTTCACGTTCCCACGTCACTCTGTAGGCAGATGGCCTTGAACAGAGAGTGCTTATATCAAATCATTAGGGAACATCTTAAGAAAATTAGTTCGTAAAAAAATACGAGACTCGTTTTTGTTTTTCGTTTACAAAAAAACATTATTCTAATGAGAAACTTAATAATCGTATTTTATTTTTCGTTTTTGATTTAGGTTCCTCATTCGATGAGATCAGATTTCAAATTCAAAAATATTTACGACTTGTGATGGACCTCAAACTTATAAATGTTATAAAACTGCTTTTCATGTTTTAAATTTCTTCAAATTCTGAGTAATAATAGTTTAAATCAAACTCTTTATTTACAGTTTTTTTAGTGCATGGCGTGAAAATTGTAAAATAACTTTTGTTTACATTATTTTTGTTAATTTTGAAAGCTGTCGTTACATAATAATATTGATTTATGTGTGTGTGTGTGTGTGTGTGTAAACAATTAATTATCATCACGGAAAACGTTCTAAACATACATAATTCTATGCATTATAATGTGTTTTTTCTTTTACGAACAAACTATAAAAAATAAAAGATATCTTAATATCTCCTTACTCTATAATAGCTCGACACAAACATGAAGATTGTATATTATTTATAACACATTATTCATTACTAATGTCCGTTTCTGTGAGGAATAAATTTATAAATAAAAATTCATCTTTTTCTTATAACAAATTATTTTCAAATGAGATATTTAAAATTATATCTTAATTTATTGATTAAATTATAAATGATTCTTTATTATAATTTACATCTCACAATGTTCTTTTGTAACGCATGAAGTGTGGTATATAATATATTTTTTCTGTTGATTGTGTATTGGCTTGGTATTAAATCATTGGACTAACATTTGGATTATTTTTTCAGGAAGAAAACTATTCCAATATTAGCATTATTCTAAGAAATACGTTTCTTTATGAAACAATACCCTCAAAATTTAGATATATTGACTTCAGACCATGCTATTAGTAACTGAGTACATCTCTGAAAAAAGCATTTCCAGTTTCCATAGTACTTTGTTATATGGAATGAATGCTGTAAAAATATGGCTGATACGGTAAGACTGTGCTTTTGTATTAATTTATCACATGAGAATGACATTTAAGACCACGCTTTCAAACATTGTTATGATACCTAATGATGTGCTTTATCTTCTCCAAGTTTGTACGTGAAATTCCGAGACACCCTGTATTTCTCTGACAATTATAAGAAAGATAGGGGAAAGACATTTTTTCTTCCTTTCACCTATATTTATAATTTTTATAAGTAGCCTGGTAACTCTAACGTTGAATTTCTACGCATGTCTGAATTTCAATACAAGAGGGTTGTTCAAAAAGTTCTTAGAAATTCCAAGAGTTATTGCTCGTAGCCTCGAAAATGGTGTGTTTTTAGTCAGTATCATGGCTCACTAGACAACTGTCTAAGTCTCAGTTACTCGTATTAATAATAATGATGCCTTTCACACCTTAAAAATTCTTCGTCGTAACTTTTCCAGCCAAGGAGACTATCTTCGTCTTTTTTTGGAAACGCTTCATTAGTAGAAACCCAGCGTTTTGATTTTTGCTTAATTTCCGGTGCATAATGATGAATCCAGGTCTCACCGATTGTGAGAACTTGACGAGGCAGAAATTAAGTTTTAATTTGGCAGCAAATGACTACCAAATCAAAACTAACTCATGAATAAATGTCGAATTGGTTTCGACTCCGTGTAACAGATGGCAGCACTCAATGATAACAACAATTTACCTTAATGATGCCATCTGTCTTCAAATATAAGTATTTGTCTAACCACCCTCGTATTATGCTTTTCCTTGGGAGAAGAGGATTTAAAATTTGCTCAGTAGAGAGATTCGAGAGAAAGTTAAGCTATTGACGGAATTTGTGAAATGGAGTTGTCGAATTGGTTGTCTGTAATGGAAGTGAAGAAGAGCATGCAGGACTTGTTTGGATGAAAGTTTCTATTGGTTGTTGGGTGAGTTTTCTTTGATTACTGTTAATTGCTCATATAGAGAATTAAGAAGATACTTATAAGGTGGGTGAACCATGTCCGGCATGTGTTTACGAAAGTAATGTATTAGTAAAATGGGTTTTAAATTTAAATTGAAAGGAATATCATATATATATATATATATATATATATATATATATATATATATATATAAATGAATTCAAGGCATTCATAGGAAATTTGGCTATGAGCTTTGATATTATGAAAGATTGCGTAATTTTCAAGATTTCTAGCATTGTTAATATTTTCTAACGAATGAAAAAAATGGACAGATATAATTTTTGGGATATGTTTTCTGAAAATTGTCAATTTAAGGACACTCAGAATTTTCTTATTTCTCACATATCTGGTGACTCTTGTTATCATTCAAATAAAGTAGCCTAGTACAATGCAATAGTCTTTAAATAGTGATGATAACAGATATCCATAAGTAATGACGCAAGAGATTAACTCCTCATGAGAAAATTTCCCCCCTCTTAGTTGATTTTTACAAAATCAGAAAAAAATTTCTCTTTCCGTAATTCAACTGCAATGAAGAACCCGTACGGGAACATATATCGAAATAACTAAAATAAAAGTAAGTTTAGGAAATCTGGTACAAAGTTGGCCTTTTTTTTTTTTTATCGCCCAGCAATATTCTAACTTAATGAAAGTATCCTTAAATAAAGGAACTTTAGTGAATTGCTTTTCACTTAAGAAAATGTCACTAAACTAAAGAAACTTTCACAACAATAATTTCCCCTAACATATAGGATAATTTCTCTTTAAATCTTTTTTTCTACTAACTAATAAACTTTTCTTAAACATTTCATTGTTTATTTTTGATTTAAAAGGATTTCGAAAAAATTCTTTTCAAAAAAGATTAAAGAACTCATAATTATTTCATTATTTTTCCCTTCAAATTTCTGTACTCCTGGCGTATCTTCCTGCCTAAGGTATAGGGTTATTCCATTTTGGTTCACTAGAATGTTTATCAAAGTTCAATTTGAATGTATTCTACTGAGATTTTAAT
Organism: Nephila pilipes; assembly: GCA_019974015.1. NCBI lineage: Eukaryota > Metazoa > Arthropoda > Arachnida > Araneae > Nephilidae > Nephila > Nephila pilipes. Next base: position 308,950 of record BMAW01097174.1, read on the forward strand.
GTACAATGAAAATAAAATATTTCATAACATCTGTTACTAATAAAAAATATTTAAATTATCTTTAAACATTAGAAACATTTGCTGAAATTTACGTACTCTCATGCAAATTTAAGACAAAAATTAAAACATATTTGAAGTATTAGATGGACAGAAAAAATTTCATTTCTTAAAAAGATATTCAACTTCTTGAAAAGCAGATTTGTTTTAATTTTTTTTTCTTTATTTGAAAAAGTAATCTAAGCTGAAATTAATCATCCTACAAAGTTGTAAATAAAAAATGCAAGTATCTTTTGTATTACAGAGAATGACGTGTAATAAGATCTGAAGCACGTATGAACGTAGAAAGTAGGATGCCTACTCTTAAATGTCCACTCATTATCTGTACTTGGCTCATGAACTCTATTAATCTGATATCACACTTATGATATAACACTATGACAGCTATGTATACATAAAATTACTTTATAAAGAGAGCGATTTCTATTAACATTCGTTACACTGCTCTTCTGAAAGGAGCTGATAGCAAAATAAGTGATATTGAGAGTGTAAGCAAAATTGTCATTTTTTTCTTCATAATTATCATTTTATCGTTAACTGAAACTATTATCTAAGTTAAGAAATCCTTTGAATACACCTGATGAGAGGGTAAATATCTGAAATAAAGTAGTCGAAACATAGTAAAGGAAGAAAAAAAACCTCGTATTTATAACAGTAGCAAACTTCTGGATCTAGATAAAACAGTAGATAGTAAACGTTCAACCAACAACCAGTTTTAAGAAAAATTTTAACTTGGAGAGGTTAAACATGGTTGCTTCACTTAGAGCTACAACGTAAAACTCCAAAGAATTACTTTTAGACAGGAACATGATTTCCCTTATGAATTTCAATATGAAAATAATACCAGTAAAGATCTAAAATCTAAGCACTATGTCAAAATCTTTTAAGTCACATTAGGTAAGAATTATTTAAGAAACAGAGTTTGAGATCGATTGGTTTGTTCGTTAGATTTATTTACGTCACACTAGAAGCAACATCAGAGCGATGAACAACATACCTCTTAATTTTGAACCTCGATCAAATGACATGGATGACATCTGAGGCGGGACTTCCTTCTCCTAACTTCCACATCATACAATGGGAAGACTTTGAGTCTTCATAGTCAGATTTTGAGAAATTCAGAGTGAGGGAAAGTAAAGTTAAATGGCGAAAAAACCAGATGTGGCAATGCTGCGCTAAACAAGATGTAACTGTGGTTTAAACGTTTAAAAAAATTGAAAAAAGATTAAAAGCTTATCGAGAAGAAGGGTCGAAATGTCTTTCATATTCCACACCTGTTAGTTTAATAATTATTAAAGAATATTACAATGTGAATATATTTCCCCCATATATTTTCCAGTGTACTATAATGGAGTAATTTCATGACAATTTTATTAATATTTTCTTGGGCCAGAACTGGATAATAATGATGCATTTCTGTTTTTGTTTTGATAAATAAGTTAGATTTCTCTTTCAGGGAAAACGCAATTCTGATGTCAAATGTATTATGCAGGGTGAATTTTTTGGGAATGGGTGCGGTTGACAATATTTATTATTTTTTTTATCAAGTTACCGGTAAAAACAATGTAGAGTCGCCAGTAACAATTCAAATATTAAATTCGTAATTTGCTGGTAAACAGGTTACCCGACGTAAAGAACTGCAATTCTTATTTTTGACTATTGGATCATGGATTCAAGCAATGGTTTCTCAGTTTACTAAATAATAATATTAGATATTTCTAGCTAATTCTGACTTATCATCACAGGCCTTTCGTTAAGGAAGGAAGCTTGGTGGATAGAGAGTATTGTCTCAAGATATATTCTCAAATGTCGTGTACAATGATAAGTTTTAAGACTTTCATTCAAATTGTTGTCAAAAGCAAATTGTAAAGTAGTAAAATACTTCTATCTTTAAGGCAATGACATTTGATCGGATCTAAAAGACAGTAAATAATCTCATTCAGATTTTATCTAAGATGAAGATAGCCATTTAAGATGACATATTTGCGGTAATGAAAAAGTAGAATATATTTTTAAAAAGTAGTTACTTAAATTATATACAAAATGAATAATAAATCTATTGATTTCCAACTGATTAATATATAACAAAAAGTAAGAATCAAAACAAATGTTTTATCACGAGAATATTTATGCAAATGCTTTCGTAGCTCTATGCTCGAGGCAGCCGAGTACTCATGATCGCTGCCGGTGTTTCTTCAAACGAGTCTTGATACCATTGAAAGGTGAAGCGGGTATGAAGCATACTAAATCTGGTCAAGGTTCAGAGTCCTTCCGTTGTAATGGTTTAATAGAAGTTTGAAAAGGGAGGTGCCAACTCAGGTGTCGTTCTCGACACTTGACCGAGGTTCAAAATTACGAGGTCCATCACCAGTAGCCCTCGTGATGCTTTTAAATGGGACGTTAAAGGTACAATCAATCAACCCTTTCGAAAATTTTACAATAAACATCATGGCCATTATAATCCAATCATAAGAGTTCGATTAACCTGCAATCAATCAATATTATTCGTAGTTTTTTTTAATTGGTTGCATTAATCCATAAGTTATTTGTTTTCAATTGATTCATTTTTATTGCCGCATTTAAAAGCACACGTACTGTTAGTGATAAACTCTGTAAATTTTTATTTTCAGTCAAGTGACGAGGATGACACCTGAGTTGGTGTAACCACACTAATGTAAGAGCAATAAATATCGACAGATTTAATGTGCTTTAACCCCTATGCACTGCGCGGGTCCTGAATAGCGCTACAAATCAAACCCACGATTCGATGGAAACAATGCTGAATTCAAACTCGTGACCATGACCACTTGGCTACAGAGACCACATTTATTTTCAAAGGGGAATATGTTAACAGAAAATATGTAATCAAGCTATGAGATGTATTTTATTTATAAATATATCTTCTATTCTCTATGCATGTGAGGATATTTTGCCAGCGGGAAATGAAATTATGAGCTTTTATTATTTTTTATTATGATCTTTTTTCAGAGAAATCAATTCAATGAAAGATTAATTTTGTAATTATTTATATCCTTTTGTCAAAATGGAAATATCCTTTAAAATATTACTTGGCAGTTTTCTCATTCAAAGGATGAATCATTGTAAATTCTATTATATAGATCTAAAAAAGCTTACATCTTTTCTCCACTTAAAATTTCCTTTTTGCATATACCTTTTATGTTCTTAATTCAATAAACAAAAACAAAATTTAAGTTTTCAAAAGGCAGAGAAAATTTAGTTTGATGCGCTTTTAAATATTTGAAAGAGATATTGCGAGTAAGATATTTGAAATTATATTATGCTGGAGTAAAATTTAACGTTTACCATTAATAAGATAATAATACCAATTTAATGTTTAATAGTAGATAACCCCCATATAATACGGCGCTTCTAAGACACAGTTTCTTTTTGTTCGAAAAATAAGAAAAAAACCATCATTCACTCATACAAGCATCAAGGCATTTTAAAACCATTCCTATTTCAGAATTAAATAAATCCCTGTATAACACAATAGTTTTAAGAGCAAAATTCAAAATATTAAGAGAAATCCTAATACAATAAAGGCACAAGATATCTGATGCGAAATTTTTCTTTTGAGATTTCATTGTGTATTAGATTTACCTACAAATTTCTGAAATTTATTAGAGTTCAAAATCCAATTGCTTCGTAGAGTATTACGTACATTTGAGACTTAATGTTTTCTTCTCGTTCTATTTCAAAGCTTTGTGTTATCCAAATAGCTTTGAAACAGCTTTAGAGTACTGTTTCATTCGTTTTTGTGAATTAATTCGTATCCATGAAATAAGGCTGACGTAAATAGAAATAACACCTTTTAAAGGACATTTCACCTCGCTAAAATAAAAATAAAAAATTATTTAATACGCATTAATATATAATACTTTTGGCTCAAATAGCTTTAATACTAGCACAAAACTTATTTTTCCTCATTATAAAAATAAATCGGTATGTTTCTTTTTAATTTTTGGAATCTAATGCCGTTTTAGCGCTAGTTCTGTATAACAAAGATTCGAATAATAGCATATTTTGGAAATTGTATTATACGGGGGGTATAACATGGTTGTTTTTATATTTGCATAAGCATTAAAAAACTATTATAACAATAGATTTTGACTTAAATGATGAAATTTATATAATTTTCAAGAATAAATAATTTTTTACTAACATTACAAATACTCTTGCAATTTTTAAGTCTGAAATATATTGTTAGTATTTATATACTTTTTAAATAAGTTATAATTAGAATTATGATAATTTATAATTTTAAAACATTTCGGTTTGATAAACCCTTTCAGGAGTTCCTATGAAATATTCTATATACATTGTAATAAACTGCAAAAAGTTTTTTTAATAGGAATGCTCTTTTCACACAAAGAGTATTGATTATTTAGATTACTTTCAGTTTCGGTGGGGGGGGGGGGGGTCGGTCGGACATAATTTCTTCACTGTTTTCAAAATTATTTGCATTTGTATTTCGGAGCTATTTTATATCAAAGTATTTTTTTAAAAAAATCTAAATAGGCTAGAAAGATTTTACGAGACGGAACAACATTATTGACACACACTAAATTTTCGAGGTGTGGCTATTAAATAACAATAATGATGCTATAAAACATTTTATTCCTATTTCATACATATTTGCTTATTATCATCTTCAATATACAACCCTCCTCCATCTCTGTGACGCTCCATGCGTATCTTCCATTGAGCGAAACAGTGCTGGAAATCTCCCAGCTCCTGCAGGACGCAAGCCGTTTCCTCTTTCACAGCTTCAATGGTCTCAAATCTTGTTCCTTTTAATGCAGATTTCACCTTAGGAAATAGATAGAAGTCGCATGGTGCAAGATCCGGTGAATAAGGAGAATGGTCTAACACTGGGATGTTGAACTTGGCCTAGAGATCTCTTGACCGACAATGCAGAATGACTTGTCCTTCCCCAAATCGTTTTTTTTTTTTTTTTTTTTTTTCTTATTATTATTCTTCCGCGGAGATCTGTAGGAAAACGAATATAGTAATGTTGATTAATAGTGTAACCTTCAGGAACTCAGTGAAGGTACAGATTCCTATGAATATCGAAAATAAAAAAAAAAAAAAAACAGTCACCATTGCATTGAATTTTGATTTGCTCGTTCGAGCTTTTTTTGGCTCTCGGTGAAGATGGGCTCCTCCAGGGCATGGATTGGCGTTTCGTTTTAAGATCATCTGTGAAAAATCACGATTCGTCTCGTCATACGTTATTACCCTTTCCAACAAATTTGGGTCATTTTCAGAGGCATTCAAAGGGTCAGTACAAAAAATTTTGAGAGCTTCTTGATGTTCAAACGCGAGAATTGTAGGCACCATTTTGGCACACACTTTTTTGCATGAAAAAATTGGAAAGTAAAACTTGCCGTATGGATTCTTTGTCAATTCCTAGTCTCAGAAATCGCACGAATACTTAACCGACGGTCAGATCGAATCCGATTACCTATTTTTTCGATATCGTCATCTGTATTTGACATGGGAGGGCGACCCGGGTGTGAATGGTCTTCAGCGTCTTCTCGTCCATTTTGAAAACTCTTAAACTACTTAAAAACACGTGCACGTGATTAACATTCATCGCTACACACTTCTTTCAATAAATTATATAAGTTTCAGTAGCGGTTTTTCCAAGATTCATGTGAAGTTTCACAACAATTCGTTGCTCTTCTGTTAGACTTATCATTTTTCCTGCGAAACAAAATAATAATAATAAAATTCAATGCAAAGTTTTGCAAAGAACAGACCCAAGATGCTCTTTTGTTTTTATAAATATTATTAAATTACTCAATTAAATATAAGAATTAAAGTAAACGATAAAATATCGAGAAATGGACAGTAGTAAACTTATCCGATATTAAAATTAAAGGAAACAATAAATTATTAAATTGAATACATTTAAAAGCTACAAGTAATTAAAATTGAAGCAAACGATAAAAAATTGAAAAGTGATCAAGTGCACCAAAAAGGATCCTCCTGAAACAATAACCTCTTAGGTGGCTAATAACAGTAAATCAATATTAAAATCATATGACCCTAAAACATTCCAAGAAAGAAGCCAAACTAAAACCCTCCCCCCCCCCCCCCCCCCCCCCCCCCCCCCCCCCCCAAATGCTACCTCACAGCTGTCTTAAAATTCTGAATAATGTTATTCATTTTCATTCATATCTTCATTCCAGTTTACATATGATTTAAGGTAATGCATAAATCGATAAGTAAATAAAATACTTAATTTTTATATTTGTTTCACTTCAATCTATTAAAAAAATTGGGCAAATTTATTATGACATAATTTTGAAAATTGAGTTCATTAGTGGTGATAGCAGGTATGAGACATATGTTACATATATTTTATTTCAAACCAATAAAAAATTCAGGAAAAGTTTATTAAGACGTATTTCTGAAAATTAAATTCGTTACTGGTAAAAGCAGACTTCAAAAATATACGCAAAAACAAGATAAATTTTTGAAAAGTGGTCAGGTACGACATTTTTGAATTAACTAAAACAATTACTCCTTGGATGACTAATAACTAATGCGAACGAAGGCTGCGGATTTGTTTACTGAAACGAGAAGCTCTATATTCAAGAGAAGGTTTCACTCTAAACAGCTGTTGTCGCTGGTGTGTGACGCATGCGTACTTCTTCCGTAGCAACGTCAATCTCATTATTTAATAACCATACCTAGTTTTAAATACAATTCATAACATCATATATTATTCAACTTCATTCTCGAAGTCGATTTTTCTCTTTATTTATTTTGCTTCGTTCTTGTGTTTTATGTTTGTTCATGTGACACTTGATTCTTATGTGTGATAAGTGGAAAGCAATTAAAGATCATTATCTCTGTAACTCAGACTGTCAGAATATTTTTTATTTAAAGAGCACGTTACTTTATTTCAGAACAATCTTTATTCGTCTTTGTTAATCCAGCACTCGTGTGTCTTTTCAAAACTGAGAAGAACAATTTCTTCAATTTATTTCCTTCAAATTGTAGAATATTTAATTACACGTATATCAAAAGCATTAATATCAAGTTAAAATAGTAACTGTAACATAAGATTGTAATTTATCTGTACAGATAAACTTTCATTATTTTCAAAGATGCTACAGCAATTTGTACTGAAATATAAAATGAAATTGTCTTTATTTTACAAAGAATTCAGAATATTTTCTTTTTTATATAATGTTTTTAGGAATCTTTATTTTTAATAAGTCGTTTTGCATATGGAAAAAAAGAAGAAAAACCCTTACCTATGTCTCCCATTCAAAATAGATAGAATTTTATTTGGCATTAACACACTCTTGGATACTTTTTACAAAAACAGTTGTGAAAATAATTTTTCTGGAAAACTCTTAAGAATTTTTCAAAAGCAAATGCAACAACAGCACAATATTTTTTTTTTTTTTATCAAAGTCAGTCTTACAGTTATTTCAAGAAAACAAACGTAACAACATTTTTACATAAGGAAACTTTAACTTAGTCTCAAAATTCCTTTCCTTAAAGGCATCATTATACTGCTTTTTAGTAACACTTTCTTGCACCTCCACTACAATAATTGACTTGAAAACTTTATCAAAAACTCTAATTAGTTTCTACACATTATTCGACTTTTTTCGATTTATTTTTCGTATGTTAGCAACAGATCTATCCATTTAAGATACATTTTTAATTTTAAAGCATTTTGAAAAAGAAAAAAAAAAGGTACTTATTGAAAATATCAAAACCAAAAAAAGAGAGATATTCAACTTTTTCTTAAAAAAAAAAGGCATATCAAATATCTTTGAATTTTGGGAGCAATGGCTCAAATCAAACCTGAATATGTATATAAAAAGAGTTATAATGAGTCTTCAAGCATTTTAAATTACTGATAAAATTCATTCAGAGGTTATAAAATATTATACGTACAGGAAACGCATTAACCTCAATTAACCAAAACTTTTCATAACTTGGGAGGAAACATAAGTGTATGCACACATGACTTGGTTATTAGAACTAATCAATAAGCAGTCAGAAAAAAAGCGTAATAATGAGCCCTGATTATAAAATATGTCTACATGTAATAACTTTGGTATACAGTTGTTACTAAATGCTCGAGTCTGAAGATTTTCTGATATTTCATTTGATGTTTGAATTCAGATGGAAGCAAGAACAATTGGGAAATAATGCTGCACTGTATAAATTGGTAGTAAATTCGTAACTTATTGTTCAAGATATCGCATCTGCTTTCGCATTATTTATTTGAGTTTTCAACACACAATGGGCAGTTGAACGTTAGCTCTAGTGATCGATACTCAGTTGAATCACTGAAATTTATTAAACTTATAAGAATAAGGTAATAATTGTTAATGCTTAAACTGGTTATTAAACTACAGTCATACTTATTTCTTAAGAATAATATCTTAAAATTAGTAAAAATATCGATTAATTTAATTATATCACCAAATGCCAATCTAGTAATTAAAAAGCAATTGCGATAGGAACTTAAATATTATTTTTTATTCGTACCGTCTGGATTTATACATTTCTCCATTCATTTCTTCTCTGCTGGAAGGTATTCATAGTAGAAGTCTGCAGATTGTATTAAAAATCATCGTTCAGCCTCTTGAATGTCATCAATACTGTGAAATCTCCGATCCCGCAATGTCTTTTTATAAGTTCTGGGTATAAGAAAAAGTCACTTGGGGCAGGATCGGGAGAATAGGGCGAATGTGGCCAAATTTCAAAGCCACAACGTTTTGATTCTTCAACTACAGCTCGAGAAGAGCAAGAAGGTGCATTGTCGTCGACATAACGGACTCTTTTGGTAATCGTAACATTCAATTTCTTGATCGGAGCATCATGCAATTTATTCAGCAAAGTAGAGTAATGGCTCCAATGATGGCCTGAGCCCTCAACATGATTAAGTTTAGAAGACTCCATGACAATCTCAAAACCCAGGCAGCATAAACCCTGCAAACTTTTGCTTTTTAACCTTCTTAGGGGAAAGTAATTCGTTGCTCTTCTCCTCCTTGCTAATCTCTTTGTCATTGATAGATTCAAGAATCACTTATAGTTACTAGGTGATCAAAAATTCTTCTTCGTCTTGCTCCAAAATATGCAACATCTTCCTGTACAGGTCCGGCTGTATTTTCTTCTAAAAAGGAGTCAATAATTCCTGAACCCGGCTTACTGATATATTTGACCTGTGCAACTCTTCGTGAATAATCCCCCCCCTCGTAACCAAGATCAGTCTCATTCATGATAATTTGGATAGTTGCTGACTTTAATAAGATAAAGTCCTCCACTTTCTCCATTATAGCAAGCATCGTCCGTGAATTATGATCTTCCACTTCTCGGCTCACCTGTGAGGGAAACGTGGTTAGTATGAAAATTCCTTCTCCACCTCACAATAGTGACATATGACAAGCTATCGTTTCTATAAACAGCCATAGATCTTATATTTCAACGTAGTTTTGCCAGGCACTGTAACTTTTCAAATGAAGGAGCTTAATCACATCAAGAATCTCCCACCTTCTCCTTACTACGAATTCAATCTACGGTTCTATCTTACTTCAATCTACGGTTTCCTGAAACCAAACAAACCAGCATGAATAGTAGTAATTTACAACATATATTATGCACATAAAGATCAATTAATAAGTAAAATAAGTTTTACATAGATATCTCGGTGGTTATTTCATAGTAATAATTAAAACTTTATGATACACAGACACACATATATATATATTATAATTTTTAAGTACTTTACATCATATAACCTTGTTTGTTACGTAATAAGTATTTAATGTTAAGTATGGTAATTTTCAATCTGTTTCACTTGAACTAAATAAAATATGCCCTGAAAAAGATGTTTGAAGGCTTGAAAACGTTCCGTATTTTGATTAATATATAAGAAAACAAAGACACTTGTGAGAATTTATTATTTTTAGGATTTTAGTTTACATATTTTTGTTACTTGGTGTTTCACATTTTGTTCTCAGTTAAGATTGTACATCTATTGAATAGTCCATATTAGGTTAGGTTAAATATATTTTTCACATATTTTTACAATATAATCTTTACAAATAATTGCAAGTAACAGGTCAAATTTTAAAATAAAAATGTATTTGAAAAGCAGGATTATATGTAGCAGAAAAAGTATCGTCAACATTGAGATATAAATAATTTGTTCAATTAACAAAATAATTTAATAAATCATCAGAAATATTTCAATTTTTATAAACATAAATAAATTTTATTACGTATTTAGTTATCTGGCTCTTTGGATCGTGTCTCATCTTGCCTTATGTTGAATTAGTAATTTCCTCAGCAAGAACTAAAATATGAGTAAGTAATTCTTCTAGAAAGAACTAAAATAGGTTATTCTGAAAAACTTCTTATCATTAAACAAATTTTTCCAGAGAGATTGGCTTTATTTTTGAAAATCAAAAAATTCTTAAAATTTATTGATGATTTTTCGAGAAAAAAAATTCAAAGATAGTAAATGTTAGTGAAATCATTATTAAGCTTAGTTAAGATATTTCAAAAATAAATTCAAGCTGGATTTCCATTGGTATTCAAAATCCAGAGAATTTTCATATGTAGTTGAACTTCTCGAAAAATACAGACTGAAAGTTAAAATTAATGCTTCCAAACAAAGATGCAAATTTTTGGATCATTTACGTAAATATACACGAGCATGTGGGCTATATATTTAGAGGGAAATACTTTGTACTAGTTTCAAGCCAGTTCCCACGTTTCGTTCGTAGCACATCTCGACGACTTTGAAATGTTTCAAAAGCGAACAGTTAGTGTTAGTAACCACAAACATTTTGATAAAGGTGAGTGAGTGACTGTGGAGTCTTATGGCGCAAGAAGTAAAGTAGACAATGCTGCGCCAAACATTTGTTAAAATCAATTAAAATACATTATCTTAAAAACATAAAATTAACACATAATGGCGAAAGAAGAAAAAAGGTAAGACTTCAAATGTGGTGTAAAAGACCAATGTGTTTTAAAAAAGAAAATAAGTTATGGTGGGAGGGTTCCCCCCCCCCATTTTGATAAGGGAATGGTGTGGTTATATAATTGTCAGGATACTTAAAATAATGTGGTCTCAAGTGCAAATTGCTAAAATTTTAATATAACGCCATAATTTATGTGCAACTTGGGAAGACAGTTTCATGAGACTGGATCTGCAGAAATAAGGCTTTGAAGAGGACATCCAAAATCTCTACAATGACCAGTGACAATCGATATTTGGCCGTTTTAGTGAGTCGGAATAGGAGTGCCATAACTTCTCAGCTGCCTCATGAACTTCTTGCAATAACTGGAACTTAAGTTTGTTACTATTTCCAAACGTTTGCATGAGATAGGTCTATTTGTAAGATCTACTTTTGTATTTCGCTCACTTCTGTGCATAGAAGAATCCGTTTAGCAAGGTGAATAGACAACATCGACATTGATGCTAGGATCGGTGTGTGAGAGAGACCGTTCTATTCACTCATGATTTCAGATTCAGTCTCACCACTGACCCTCAATGAACTTCATCTCTAGAAGGAACCGATGATCTACGATATGTCCTCCAACATCTGAGAAAGAGACTGGTATGGCAGAACTTTAATTGTCTGGGCGGGCATCACGATGGACGGAAACACAGACTTCCATGTCTTTGACAGTAGCTGAGGGTGCTATGAGTTAAAAGGATGAAATGTTGGAAACCTATGCTAACCTTTTTTAGTGCACATTTCACTCTGATTAAGATAACAATTCTTGTCCACCTAGGGCTAAATTTTCTAGAGTGAGAATATTCGACAGATGGATTATCCAGTATTTTAAATGGTGTTAGAAGGACAATTGCAACTTGACTTCCTTCTTCTAGAACCATCAGGGACATTAATACAGCTTTGTTAAAGCATTGTGACCGACTTCCACAGGGGCTCAAAAGCTATAGAATTTCCAGCATGAGTTCCTGTTGTGAAGGCCGTATAATTGTAAGGGGGAGACCATGTTTCTTATTTATCCATTTTTGATTCATCTTGTAAATTTTCATTTCGACTTACCTGCCCTGATGAGTCGTACACATGATAAAGAGTGGATACCGTAGCTATTGTATGTTTTTTGTATTATATATATATATATATATATATATATATATATATATATATCTGAGTGTGTGCTCGTGCGTTTGTGTGTGTTTTGTATTATTGTATTACATATTTTTATGGAATGCCCATTGTATTATCTGAGTGGGTTCAGGTTGTGCACGCAGTTGTGTAGCGAAGAAAAAATAACTCTTCACGTGTAAAATTTTTAATACAAGGTGTGGTTATTAAATAACGAGAATAACGCTGTCTGTCTTTATTTCTACCTCATACATATTTACTTATTACCACCTTTAATATACAACCCTCCTCCATCTCTATGACGCTCCATGCGTATCTTCCATTGTTCAAAACAGTGCTGTAAGTTTTCTGTCAGCTCCTTCAGGACGCGTGGTGCTTTCACTGCTTAAAAAGACTCAAATCTTGCTCCTTTTAATACAGATTTCACCATAGATAATTCGAATTAAAAACCAACGTTTTTAAAAACAACGTTTTTATATGGCGGCAAAGTTTATTAAAAAAATTATTGAAATATTAGTTAAAACTGGATGCAAATATCTAAATATTGCATTGTTAGGCAAGTAAGAACAGTTCCCAAAATTTCAGAGCTCTAGCTTGCTGGGAAGTTGGTTAAATTAACGATAGAAAACTTGATGACACAGTGATACACACACAGACAGATACACACCAAGTGAAATACATAAAAACGTTAAAACTAACTAAAATTAATTAATTCATCCGGTAAATTAAATGAATGGAATGCATTTTTACCCAACCACCCTTGGCGACAAGAATTACTTAGCGATATTTTGCTAAATGTGGCTACCCTGTTCCGTTTTACGGACTTAAGTTAAACAAAAAATAAAATAATAATAATAATAAATAAAAACCAGCCAAGTTTGGAGCAAATTTTTGAAATCGCGCCAAGTGATTGGGCTAAACTGCATTATTAAAGAAAATATTAATTAAAACTTATCGCAAACGTCTAAATATTGCATTGTTAGGCGAGTACGAACGATTCCCAAAATTTCAAAGCTCTAGCTTGATGGGAAGTTGGTTAAATTAACGATCGAAAATTTGATGACACACACACACACTCACACACACACACACACCAAGTGAAATTCAGAAAAACGTTGTAAAAACAGATAGAGATCGCATGGATCAAGATCCGGCTAATAAGGCGGATGGTCTACCCCTGGGATGCTGTAATTGGCTAGAAATCTCTTGACAGACAATGCGGAATGACTTGTCCTTTCACAATTCAAGTCATTTTTTCCTGATTCTTTCACGGAGCTCAGCATGAACAGGAAGATAGTAATGCACTGCAGCGAGAGGCACTGCATTAGACAAGGAAAGTATCACGCTAAACAGCCGTCGGTCGCTGGCGTTTGGCACATGCGTACTTCTTTTGTAGCTGCGTCTGTCTCGTAATAAGAAATCCACACCTCGAATACATCATATATTTGAAATTACAGTCAAACTTTTATTTGTGGATTTTAGAGGGTTCATGGAAAAAATTCGATACATAAACTATTTATGTACATAAATACATGCCAAAAAATTTCCATCGGTTTCTTATTAAAAAAATTATCTGAAGCTTGGTTTTTTTAGTGATAAAGAAGAATTAAAACACTAAATTATCAAAGAAATCAATTTTCAAAAATGTAAAAATATATGTATGTATTTTACAATTTGCTTACAATGTACAAAAATGTTGTGTTTGTACAACAAACGAAACGGAATTTTTATCTATTTTAGGACAAAATAGCTCCTAATATCTTTTTGATGATAATTTTTTACTGAAGTCGTTAACATAGTAAAGAGTTTAGTTTTATTCAGAAAGGTAAACATTTCTTCGGGAATGTTTGGAATAAATCTCAAGCCGTTTTGACAGTTTAGAATACTTCTATTAATTTTGTTTTCTTGATGGTTTTCCAATTAATTCATCATCGTTGGGTTCAGTTTGGTCAAAATCCAATATGCCCTTATTGGTGGAGCAAATCATTTCTTACAATTAAATTCCTATCTACGTCTAAAAATTACTGGAATTCGAAAAATTGTTCGATATAAAAAAGTTTTGTTCGATATACAGGAGCTAATTTTACAATGAAGATTTGAAACTCCTGAATAAAATTCGATACATTTGGATTTTCGGTATAAAGAAGTTTGAAGTATGCAGTTTCGACTGTGTACTAAAATATATAAAAAAAAAGACCAAAAATAAATTTGGTAACAATAAAATTCAAATGTCAGGCCTTCTGTTTTTTGACCTCATTTTATTTATTCTTCCTAAAAATAAACATTCCTGTAACAACCATTCATTAAATTACATTTTGGCGGAAGAAAAATTATCATCATAAGAGTACTTTTCAGGAATTGAAAAATTACGAATATTAACACACACAGGTAAGCACTTTTTTTCTTTATATTTCCACACCAGATTTTTGCCAAAGAACAGTATTTTCACTGTACAAAAATTTGATGTACTCTTTAAACTTCTTTAAAAACAATACGTAGTTTATGAAATAAAAAAAATCATATGGTCATCAGAAAATAATTATTTTTAAAATTTTGTTTCTATCAATCTTTTAAAACCATCTGTATTCGTTAACATCTGATTACCTTTATTACTCATTTAATAAATCTTTTTTTTTCTCCTTCAAATAAATGGAAACAATTCGTTAACAAACGATCTTTTACCTAAAACCGGTTTAGAATTTCAAAATGAGATTATTATCAAGTTATTAATTGTATAAAATGTAATTAATTTACTGAAAAGGTCGAATCAGAAGTCAGGTAATAGTAAAATAAAATCGATTTCCATCCATTTGGCACCCTTTTCTGCATGACCATGAACGCAAAATTTAGCATAAAACTCTTTAGAATTCCAAAATCTAATTGAATTAATTAATATGGGGGACAGTACACAAACGTTCGTTTACGTTAGCCAATCGGGAGATGCACGCGCTTTTCTTTTATTTTTTTCTTTCTACCATTAGCACCAACTTGGACGCGGCCTCGAAAACGAAATTCGAAATTAAACGCTCAGAGTGGGGAAGAACACGCCCTATAGAAGAGAGCCTTGGGACGAAACAAAACGGTCCACTTTGTGTGTTGAAGAGAGGAACAATCTCGTCTTCCTGAAGTTCTTCTTCTGATGTCCTTGAGAAAAAGGCGGGGGGAAAAATTGGATAAAGTAAGATCCTGGTACGGAATCTCGAATACTGCCCGTCTCTTAGATCCTCATTGTTAATCTGATCACATTAAATTTTTCCTTTCCTTTCTCTTCGTGAAGTACATAATTGATCTCGCAAGATGAGATGGGATACGAATTTTCAACAATTACTTGTTCGTTCTTTGTTTTGTTGAAATATACCCTGTTTAATTGAAGGGTGGTGAGCTGTGTACCTATTATGATTTTCATATTAATCATGTTTTATGCAATGTCAAGGTTGTGGTGTAACGTCTGAAAAGCCCTGTAATTTTAGTTTTGTCTCCTCTTTTCTGAATTATTCCAGAACATTAATGACATTGTGAAATAATTCATATATTTATGAGGGATAACTGATCGAAGTATAAAAATTTGTCACTAAGAATAATGTATTGGATTAAACAAGAAATGTGTGTATTTCGAAATTAATCCAAAGTATTTAATTACATTAAGAAATCGACCACGTATTTCTCATTTAAAAAAAAAATTGAGGAAAAAAGAATGTAATTATCATTTGTAAGAAATTCCTTATTGTTAAATTATTACTATTATTTTTATTTTTAGCTAAACATTTGAAAGAGTTCAGTTCAGTTTGATTGAGCAACTTGGATCAAAGGACTTTCTAATTTTTCGAACTAAAATCAAATGTGAAGATGACGCTTTGGCTGGTGCCCCTATTCTCTGTAATTCCTTATGAGGACGAGTACAGAAAAAAAAAATTAACTAATTATAAAGCTGAAAATAAGTATCAAAATCGTGGCGGGCATTTGTTCCATTTTGTAAAATACATCGCACAATATGAAAAACTGAAAATTTTCTCTTAACTAAAATTATAAGAAATATTTTTAAAAATTCCCACGCATACAAAGTAACATAATAATATTACAAACAATATTCTATTCTTTGAATCCTTAGCTGCTTTAAGCAGCAGATTTATCGACAAAGTGCTGCAAGAGAATTATTCCAACATACCGTGAACTAGCTATCTTTGATTCAAGAGATCTGGGATCCAAATCTTTGTGGCCTTCAAGGGCTTAACTTCTTTAAGTAAGTATTGAATTTAAACCCCTGAGGTGATCGAAAGATCTCTGTGCTTTCTCCCAAGGAATTCAATGTCATTAGTAAATAGGGGTGACATTTCCTCCTAATGATATTTCCCTATTTTATACCCTTCTTTCTGCTATTTGCATCTCCTTCTCTCTTTTACTCTTTTCGTTCATTTACAGAATTGTGTATGGATCTGAAATACTCGTTAACATGTTTAAGGTGAGACTTTACCAAACAGGATCCTTGCCCTAATGAAATCACAGATTCTTATATAAATAAAAAAAAACACATGCAGTTGTGATACGTTTTTGTCCTTCGAAGGACAATTTGTGCTTTAGTTTTAGCTTTGGAAGAATCCACACCAAACACATTGTATTCGGGAAAGGAATCAAAAATTTTCCATCTGCAGTACACCTCTAGAGAGACTATTTCCTTTGTTATTAATCGTATAAATGTTTATCAAAATCAATTTCAAGAAGATTAAGATTTATTACATTTACGACTTCAAGAATATGGTCATTATTACAACATTTTTTTGTATTTCACTTGGTGTGTGTGTGTATGTGTCATCAAATTTTCGATCGTTAATTTAACCAACTTCCCATTCAGCTAGAGCTCTGAAACTTTGGGAATCGTTCGTACTCGCCTAACAATGCAATATTTAGACATTTGCAATAAGTTCTATCTAATATTTTAATAATTTTTTTAATAACGTAATTTCTGTAGTAACCTGGCGCATCTATGGAAGATATATTGAATCACTCAGAAAGAGTGATCTTAAAGACGAGAGAGATAAGAGGTTTTTACAAAGTTTTAACTAATATTTCAATAATTTTTTTAATAACGTAATTTGTGTAGTAATCTGGCGCCATCTATGGAAGATATATTGAATTACGCAGAGAAAGTGATCTTAAAGACGAGAGAGATAAGAGGTTTTTTACAAAGTTTTAACTAATATTTCAATAATTTATTTTAATAAACTTTGCCACCATTTAAAAACGTTTGTTTTTTACCTCTAATTTTCTCTCTAGAATTATTTAACTAATGCTTGACTAAATATATTAGTGACAAATGTTCAACGGCAAAATCATTAATTTCAAATAACTTTTAGAATGTTTTCAGGAATTTTAATTTACTTCCTTAAAGAAAATTTACTAGCTGCAATATTAAAGAAATTGAGAAATATATATCAAATAAATAACTAATAAATAGTAATGAACAAAATATCGATAAGAAAAATGCTTAAGAAAGTATAAAATTGTAATATATGTACTATATGGTCAAAAATAAGTGCGACAGTGCACAAAGCTGCTGCGAAAAAGCACAGAAATGTATTTATATCGAAAAAATAAGAAACTTCTCAAGGACCTTGTTTGAAACAAATTCAGAATATTAATATAATAAAGAATTTCAAACTCATCGGAATAAATTGAAATTAAAACTAAGTTAATTTCAAAATATATAGCACAGAATTTTACTTTAAATAGCAGCATCGTCAACATTCTTTGAAAACATATAAACTTTGAAAATTCACAAGACATTTACAAGCAACTGCCTTCTTTAAATTATTTTGATATTAAAAACAGAGTCTGGACCATTACGTTACAAATTCTTCAACTTAATGGATCAGATTTTTGTATAGAAAATTTTAAGTAAATTTAAGATATTTTCATGCCAATAAATATAATTCAGAGATGAGAAAAGATTGAGAATCTTCAATTATAATAGTTTGTAACAGAATTGAAAAGCATTTTATTCAATTAATTTAAGGATAAAGCTTTTAATTGTTATTCGTGATAAAAACAGTTATTGTATACAAAAGAGAAAAAAAACTATTAAATTCATTTAAGATAAGATTTGGTTTTCTGTTCAAAATTATTTAGCTACCATGAGTTTTTTCAGCAAAATAATCGCTTGAAGTTCACATCTATACTTCTTCACAATTGGTAAGAAATAACTGATACAAGCAAAATATTGATCCCGAAGGCCGACAATCGCAATAAAAATAAACATAGAAAAAGTTGTAAATATCTTCTCATTATCAGTACAAAATGATGCGTTATTGCACATAATATGCCATTTTCGAATTATTAGTGAGCAAATTTTGAAGTTTTGAAAATAGTCTAAAACATTTCCCGTTATTTCATCACCAAAAATTTCAATCCAAAAATTGAATGAAGTCTCAACTTGATGGTAGACGAATTTTAAAAGAATAATATTTATGAAAAAGTGAATAATATTAGAAAGAAACTTAACAAAATGTTAAAGTGAGAGTTATAGAAGCAGAAAAATATTCGGAAGATACTTCTAAAGTTTTCATCGAAGTTAGCCAGTTTTTTGTCACAATTTATTAATAGTTTTAAAAGAGAGTTCAACTTCAAATCGTAATTACCTTTATGCTTTTTTAAATAAATCTTGAAATCTAAGTCTTTTGAGAACACATATTTCTGAACATCAATAGAGATTTTCGTCATTATTAATTAAATAAAAGTGCTAAATAAAGCATTGTATGTATTGAAAAATAAGTTTTGAGAATATGGAAGCAATAATCAATAAAAGAGTATAATTTTGCAAATTTCCGATTTCCAGATCTTTAAATGAGTTGCTGATGATTACACAAAGAATGATCAATAACTTTTTCCCTAAAATTGAATATCTTACAAAATACTACTAAATACAAATGCATTTATTATTTGAAATTAATAACATATCTTTGTGTAATGGATGGTGACTTATTATAAGAGGCGATAAAAAAAAGTGCCCTTGCTAGCTATTGGAACAGATATATTAGGAATAAAATGGAAATGGAATCATTCACTGTAGTATATTTCATTGATTATGTTTCCTTTTCCTAAGAAGTCCAAGAATATAACGCCCTTTGCATCCCAAAAAAATGTCGCCACACCTTTCCACAGTCTCGATGGGATATTCTTCGTCTTCTTTGGAGCAGATTCACCAGAAGTACCCCCCCCCCCTTTTTTTTTTATTGTTGCATGATTTCCGGTGCGTAATAGTGTATCTAGTTAGTTCGATAATAAAATTGGAACAATCGAAGATAGTAACTGGACGCAAAATAACGACGATAATTTGTCGCGGCAGAAGTCAAGTTTTGATTTGACAGCAAATGGTTGCCAAAACAAATTAACTTTTGAAACAGTGTCACAATTGTTTTTGAACCTTTTAACAGGTGACCGTACTTAAAGAATCACCAACTTGTCTCCGCAACGCCATCTGTCGTCAAAAACATGTATTTCTTAACTACATACGCATTTTCACAGACAATTGTGTTCATCCCATAAAAATAATATGGAATGAGGCATATCCATTTCCCTATTTTGAAAGATTGTTCATTTTTTCCTCAAATATTATCAGACGTTATTTTATCCAAAGGAAGTTAATACTATTGAAATCTCCATTTAACATAGCACTGAAAATATTTTCAACGAAATAAGCATAACATATTTTCTTTAGTACAGTATCTCCTTAAATAGGTGAATTGAGTTGTACCATTGTATTTATATTAATTTATTCTACATCAAAACGCGTTAATGATTTTAGAGTTAATGTAAATGCCATTTGTAATTCCTTCTTCCTCTTTTTTTTTAAAAAAAATATTTTAAAAATTTCATTACCGCTAGAGAATATGCTATTCATACATTCCATTATTATTAGGCATACTTCAATGTTGCGTTCACCTTGATGAGTCAAAATGTTTAACCTTTGAATAATTAGAGTTATAAATTTAATAATTTAACTTACCACAGCTGCTTAAATGGGGTTTCATTGCATACTAGATAATTGTATACTTTATAAATGTCTATCAGAAACAATATTACGTGTTATATTTTGAGCATTTACCTTCTCATTCTGCTAAATAGTTTTTATTGATTGAAATTAAAAAAAAAAAAATGTTTGTAAAGAAGAAGCTCAAAATGTTTGAATTTTTCAAACAAGATCGAAATAATTCAGAATATTTTAACCAACATCAAATATAAAATCTGAATTTAAACTTGATAGAATTCGTAATAAATAAAGATTCCCCACCCTTTTCTTCAAGTACCACAAGAATCAATTTTATTGCATCAAATGCTATTAAATTAAAAATGAATTTTAAATTAAGCCAAAACCAAAATTGGTTCTTGAAAATTATCGACTAGAATTCAGACTTTGTTTCAGATATTCAAAATTATTTAAAGATGTGTAAAGTTTTTTAAACGTTAAGCTTAAAAAAAATGACGAAAAAATTTTCAGTAAACGAAACACACGCGTATCTATTTAAACATTATATACACATATCTATTTAAACATATTTATATATATATCTATATGTTATATTATTTGACTGAAAATCAACTAGAAAGAAACAAAACAAATACGTATTAAGCGTTCAAAAAAGAAACAGTTATATGAATCTCAAAACTGATATATAAATATATATATATATATATATATATATATATATATATATATATTATATTATATTATGTGTGTGTGTGAGTGTGCAAATATGTTTTTAACAAATTATTTTAAATTTTTAAATTCTAGAAATTTATAATTATTTTAACCGCAATATGATAACTACTGACGATGATTTGGAATTCTTAAGTAAAATATGTAGAATTTTGTTCTCATCGAATTATGTAATATTATTAATTTGTGCTTTTCGGATTAAAAAATTTGCGTTAACGATATTTTTTCGGCATTGTTTCGGCCGCAGTTTGGCTAAATATGTTATATAGCTTATGTTTCGGGAAACGCCGATGCGTCTTTTATCCCTAACTCTTTGGAACTTCATTAGGATTATCAGTGGCTTCTTCTTTTTTTTTTTTAACAAGTGTCGATGACAAACACTTCTGGGAGACCTTGCGGTGTAACTTTGAGATAAAAGACTTAATGAAAATTTTGATTCATCAGCAAGACTACAAAACTTTTGATTTTCCTTGCGACTTTGTATTGAATTTGAATTATTAGATTGTGACGTTGGACTATTTGCGATTTTCTCTTAATTAACCTTGGAGTCTTTAATTGAGATCGATTGTTGAAAATTACAATTTCTTCTCAACCAAAATGAAACATGATAAGACAAATTAGAGGAGGTGGAAATAAAGAGAAATGAGCTAGATAGGACAATATATAAGACAAAGGAGATTTAGACGATAGAGGCCGGGTGGTACTAGCGCTGTGTATATGCCTTATCAACGGTACATTATATCAAGAGTCGCTACGGGCGATAGTGATTGTAGTGGAGTTAAGAAACCAAGTCAACCTCAATTGCAGAGATTTTTGTAAGACACTATTAAAATTCGGCATTGGTTGAATGGATGAATCTATCTAAGGTGTTATCCAGGAGAGCACATACCCAGCAAATATTATACTGCAAGGCTATTGAATAAATAGTTGTGTGATATTTGCCTACTATCTCTCTTTGTAGGTTATTGTCTTTTAGTGTTAGTTATATTTGATTGAGTTATGGCACAAGTGTCAGGTAGAAGCTAGTCGCCACAAGATTCTAGACACAGTAGCCTCTATGAAATACTATCTATCGCTTTTATTATAGTCTTTTTGTCGAATAATTTATCAAAATGAAGGCTGTATCATATATTTAGAAATGGTTTGTATTTTTTCTCTTTACCTTCTGCGTCACCCCCTCCCCCTCCTAATTCCAATCTCCTTTGAACCTTTTCTCTGACATTTATCAATAACTTTTAATATAATATAAAGTTGTTCCAGAAGTTTAATTCCTTTTTCATCTTTTTCGATGACTTGAGCAAAGAGTTTTGAACAGCTTAGATGGATAGATTTCTTGGTCCTTTATCCTTCTTCTCCCTTCCCCTCTCTTTCTCGTGGTATTCCGTTCTCTTTAATTCTTCTAATTTTAAACATGTAACTGTTATTCTCTTTATTTAATTAGACTCCTATTCTTTAAAGAATTCGGTGTCCATTTTAACGGGATCTATATTATGACATGAATAAAGAATTGTAACATATTTATTCGTCCATTGGATTGTATTCCTAGAATTAAAAAACTTTCCGTCTATACATGATTTCTATCCGAAACACGTTTTCGAATAGAAAAATACGTGCATAGACTGAAACATTTCTATTTCCTATATTTAGAGATGGTTTGTATTTTTTTCTCTTTACCTTCTGGATCACCCCCTCCCCATCTTGATTCCAATCTCCTTTGAAACTTTTCTCTGACATTTATCAATAACTTTTTTATATAATATAAAGTGGGAGGGAGGTGCCCCAGAAGGTAAAGAGAAAAATACAAACCATCTCTAAATATAGGAAATAGAAATGTTTCAGTCTATACACGTATTTTTTTATCCGAAAGCATTCTGAGCTTAGAATTTTATTTTTTTTTCCATTTAATGGAGACTGTTTTAATACATCACGAGAAAAAAAAAACAGCTAAGTATTTTTCTCCCCTCCCCCACCTCATATACATAAATATAAATTTCTTGAATTTATAAAATCATTATGACAAAAAAATAATATTTTTCCGATCAATAACTTCAAACAAAGCATGTAACAAGGTTCAAATCTCCATCACTGAGACCAGAAAACAACTTTAACTGAGAACAATATGGATTATTTCACCAACATGTTAGTGGTGATGAAGACAGTTTCTCCTCCTTTCTCATAGCATTCAGCTGGTGGCGCCATCTCTTGATAGATTGTAAAATTAGGAAATAAGAATTACAAACCGTAAAAATAAACACAAAGCATTTTAAACAAAGGAAAATAAAATTAAATACATACTCATATTAACTATTAAAGAAAAACATTATATACTACTGTAGAAAATTCTAAAAGAAAGTAAAAATAAATGAAAAAATGAATTGACAACAACTAGAATAATCAAAAAGATATAATTATCGGAAAAAATGTAAGAAATCCGAAATTTGAAGACGCCCTCCCCCCCCCCAAAAAAAAAGAATACTATGTTTATTGTTACAGCTTGTTTATATATATATGTGTGTGTGTGTTTGATATGATTCATTAATTCCATAAGAGGGTCCTGTTCTTTTTAGTTACTCTTAATTTTTAGAATTAAAAATATTTAGAGTTAAAAGGAAGGTGAGAAACGCATAGGAATTCCATTCATATTCGAAATCGTGTTATTAATTATATTCAAATTGAATCTCTTTAAGAGAGAGAGAGTGACATTGTTGAGAAATTAGGACGCTATCACATCAAATAATAAATCCTTTAATCATATTTTAAGCTTTAAGGTAATGTATTAAAATATTAAGATGTAATTGATCTAAAAAGATCTGCAAATAGAATTGTTGCAATGACTTAAAAAAAAAGAAAGAAAATTGCTTCAGTTGTGGATCCTCGGAAGATATCAACTAAAATAAATAATGGAATTAAGCAAGCTAACGATATTAATGTAATTCAGTATTTAAACATCGTTTAAAGAATGCTAATTGGGTAGGCATTGTTCCGGGGGGGGAGGAGAGAAACGAAAAGAAAAGGGGAAAAAAAGAAAATTCTAGTATTTATTTATAAGAAAAAAAAACAGGAAGGTCTTTATAGAGTTTTTTGGAACTTATTTATAACGGACAAAAAGAAATAGAGTAAATATATTCTGAGATGAAAGTAAACATAACTTACTAAGTGTACGTCTGTGTAAGCTTTAACACGCCAGTAAAATAGGTTTTCTTACATGAAAATGACAGAAAACACAATTCAAGCGTTGTTCAAAAATTCCTGTGTAGCAAAAATGTTAAATTTTTAAAAACTCGTGTAAAATTTCTGAGGTAAACATTTGTGAGAAGAGTTAGATAAAATTATCCTGAAGTTTTATCACAAACATCCCTTTTTCTAAAAAAAATCATGTATTAAACCGTAAAAAGAAAATTATAACTACAGTAAGATAAACTTGTTTATAGATTTCCTGCATATGAGATGTGAAGCAATTTCAAAAATAAAAAGTTTTCTAACAATGAATTAGAGGTCCATACAAAAGAGACCATAATTTCCTGTTTAAGTTAATATAATATTTATGAGTAATAACAAAATAAAATTCTTTGTCAGAAAACTTTTCCCATGAGTGCTATTGTACATAATCATAAATTTAAACTGAAAGCACTATAAATTTTGATGTGAAAACCTAAATCATTTCGCTCTCTCTTAATATATCTCAAAGCTATGAATTAACATTTTATAAGACAATAAGTTTTAAAGAAAGGTTGATGTTGGAAATAAAAACTCAAGCGGAATCAAGACTCGAACCCAGGACTCGACTGAAACTTTGCTAGTCGTGAGATCGCGACTATGACCTATCTGCTAATTGCATTCACTTCATTAAATACAAAAATTTTATGAAGAAGTAAAATTAAACGCATTTGGGCTTAAGACCACATCCTCCAGCATCAGATTTAAAGCACCATATATATCCAAAAAATTCGTAATTTTTTTTAAATATTTTCATTTTCAAATTCAGTATATCCGTTTTTCTAATCGATGTTAACTTGAAAAAGTGCTCATGTTAGAAGTGGGATTAAAATTTCCCCTAAACTGATATTCATTATATAATAACTTATTAATTTTTCAGAAATATAAAACTAACCATGTCTAACGTTGCAGTGAGTATTTACATTCAAAAATATCTCAAATGGATTCCGAGTTATTTTAGTTTGATTGCAGAAAAATAAAGGAGTTAGTACATAATATAAGCCTCCTCCTTTTTTTAAACTTTTGATAAACAAAAAAAACTAATTTGTTAGATTTTTTTAGCCGCAATACATTTCCTGACACATTATACGCATCAAATTAAGCTGTTTAAAAACGTTTAATCCCCTTTCTCAATTTGTGAACAGATTGTATTTTAGATTTATTCTTGTATATAGTTTCATTCCATTATCCGTTAATTACATAAGCTGTTGCCAGTCGGTGGTTAGTAAGCTACAAGTGGTCCGAAGAAAATTAGACATCAGAGTTTCACGATTTAAATTTAATTAATAAAGCAAAAATAACATCGCAAGAAATTCATACATTCTATGATGTATTGTTTGCCTCTATTTTGTACAACAATCGCGAAAAGTATTTGAAAACGCGGAACGAAAAAAGCACAGCAATACTGATGCGGTTACAATATTGAAAGCATCAGTGATCGCTAGGCCTCAAATATTGTTTCTGCCAATACAACAGCCATACCGCTCCGTGAATTACCAATTCTCATCTGTTTGTTTTGTTATATTTATTTATTCCTCTTATTCTCTATGGCCGTGGTAGCCTAGTGATCATGATAGCGAACTAAGACCCATCTTGTTTTCGTTGAGTCGTGGATTCGAGCCCCGTGGTTACTAAAGACTCGCCGTGTAGAGCGGCTGACGCACGTTAAATCTGGTCGAGGTCCCAAGTCCTCCCATTTGCAGGGTGATGAAGTTTGAAGAGGTACCGGTCAAGTGTCATTCTTGTCGCTTGACCAAGGTTTCGAATTATGAGATCCGTGGTTAAAAGTCCTCGTATTGCTTCTCAGTGAGACATTAATAAACAATCCTAATTCCTTCTCTTATACTCTAAATATGACATAAACTGCTTGAACTGTCATAAAGGAATGTTTGAATTTCTTAAGAAATACAAAAAACAGTGTAAGAGATGATAATTGTAACAACAGGAATATGTGTGTGTCACTTAATCGTGAGCTGATCGAATCAGATCCACGTAAAATATCATTAGGAAGAACATTCGAGTTGGTCGATTGTTTAACTAATTAACTGATTGTATACAATATATATTAAAGTAGTATATAGAAATTAAACCAATGGATTTTCCCCAATACATATAATGTGCATCAGTCTCATTGTACCACGGGTTTGTAGTGGAATAAGCCTTACCCCAAGACTCGATAGAAGTAACATTGGCCATGAGATCGTGACCATGACCACTCGACTACCCCGGCCAGATCTTGAAAATAGATTAAAATTTTTAGAGATTAAATCAATGAATCAAAATTTTGATATGATTTATTGCTTAACAACGTCCCATTTAGAAGCAACACGAGAGTTATTGGCAGAATACCCAAGGGGACCGAGCTCACCCAAAGGGTTTAGAACTGCAAACCGGATCCCCGGGAAACAATCACAACCGCACTCAGCATTTATTGACAAAATAACATAAGATTTACATAATTTTGAAATAAAGGTTAAACAAAATGTACAAGGTATTTGCACAACAAAAAATATACATGACAGAAACACAAGAAACAATTGAAATTTTGTCTCAGAAATAAGATACACAACAGGTTAAATAGCACAATACAAAAACGTCCACAAACTCGTAAACAAAAATTAAGTATTAGGCAAAGGTGTGAACATATATACAAGACATACAATTATAGCTACATGGTAAGGGATGATAAAAATATTGAGAAATATAATAAAAGTTTGAAAAAATTAATAAATTTGTTGGGTAATTTTACGAGCCGTAAGTATACAGGATTTAAGCTTAGAATGTAAGTAGGGATTTTCACACACGGACCTCAGCCAAATAGGTTTCGCTTCAATAACAGGACATTTTAAATGAAAATCTCTGGTAAAAGGGCAAGAAAAAACGTAGTGGTCAGCATCTCCAACAGAGCCACAGAGACATAAATTTGTACTTTTTAAATTAAAACGATTTAAATAAGAAATGAAGGGACCATGACCGGTTAAGAAGCGTGTAATAAAACTAGAATTTGTATAAAAACTCAAGTTTGGTCTAGGAATATATGACTGAACCCGAATACCAGTATTACAAGTTGACCACCAGACCTCTCAGTCAGAAAGAAGCTTATTTTTTAAGGTCATAACTATATGAGACTGAGGGGCAGGGACATTCATTTTCTCACCATAAGTGATAGCGAGCTTTGCAAAGAAATCGGCAATTTCGTTACAATAATCTCCGACGTGGGCCCGAACCCAGTGTAAGTTGTAAAAATCAGAATAAGTTGTTAATTTTTCTCTAATGGTATTGATAAAAGCCTATTTATTTCTAGTACTCTGCAGAAGCAATATAGAGGATAAATTGTCGGAGTAAACAGAAACTTTAAAGTTATGAGAGACGGCCCACAAAACGGCAAATCCGATTGCTGAAAGCTCGGCCTGAAAAACTGAATTATAAAAATTCAGTTTGAACATGTAGACTCTGTTTAGGACACCCCGGTGGAAGACACACACGGCGAACCCAGTTTCGGACCCGATCCTTGATCCGTCGGTGTAAATCTCCCACTCGGAGGGTCCCGAAAATTTGTTAAGAAAAAGAATTCGTTTTTCAGGACGAACAGTTCTCAATGAGGTATTTGAATCAAATGGAATATTATTAATTAGGTGAAAAAAGTTTAGATTATGCCGCCTCCAAATTTGATACTTAAGAAAATGAAATTTTATGGTCAGATGAATAGGGGGAACGCCAGCAATCACCTGCAAAGCAGAAGTGGGAGATGTCCTATAGGCCTTGGTAATTTTTAAAAGGTAAATTCTCTGAATAGAGTTTAGCTTGGTAATTTGCGAGGAGTTTAGGTCACCACCCCAAAACCCCGCACCATAGACAATAATAGGTTCTATAACGCATAAGTACCACAGTTTATAATTTTTGAAATTAAAATCATTGAAGGATACCCTATTAAAATTTAGTGAGAGATTATAAATTTTTTCTTTAAGATAATTAATGTGGGGACCCCAGGAGAGCCGGCAGTCAATTAGAATTCCTAAATATTTATAAAATTTACAAATTTTTATGAAGGAAATCTTCAGTTTAAAAATTGGGTCTCGACTAAAGACGCTGCCACCACGAACTCCCTTGTTGTGGATTGACGGGCTCCTAAACACAACCGAGGCGGTTTTCTCAATGGAGATTTCCAGCCTTAGCCGTTCCAGATGTTCAGCAATAAGATCGATTAAAATATTAGAATTATACTCTAGGTCTCTTCTCGAATTTCCTGTGGAAATAACCGCCAGGTCATCCGCGAAAGCTTGAACTAAAAAGTTTTCGCAATTTATTTTCAAAATAGAATTAAAATATAAGTTCCACAGAGCGGTGCAAGTACCGAACTCTGAGGACAGCCTTTGGTAATTAGATGCTTTATTGTAAAATTATTATTAGAAAAAATAATATGTCTATTTATTAAATAAGAGTATATAAACTTTTGAAAACAGATTGGGAAATGAAGATTCCTTAAAGTTTTAAAAAGAACAGACCAATCTATGTTGTCAAACGCACCCTGAATATCAATAAAAGTAACAGCAACGTGTTCGGTAGATCTTTTGCATTTGATATACGAAATCAAGTGGAAAATGGCGTCATCACAGCCAGAATTTTCTTTGAAACCAAATTGGAGTGGATGAAGAATATTGTTTTGATGAATCCAGAAATTTAATCTATTGACAAAAACCCGCTTTCCCCAAGATTGGTAACAAACAGATCGGTCTGTACGATTTAACGGATGACGGGTCCTTACCAGATTTAAGGAAGAGTTTCAGTTTAGCGTCTTTTAAAATATTTGGAAAATAGGAAAATTGCACACATAAATTTATAAATTTTGTTAAAGGATTAGGGAATTTAGAAAAAATATGCTTCCAAATTCCATAGTCCAAGAAATCAAGGTCGGGAGCCTTCCCACCACCAAGATTAAGAGAGTTATTGGCGATGAAACACGTAATTTTCAACCTCGGTCAAGTGACGAGTACGACACCTGAACTGGTATTTCCCTCTTCTAACTTCCACACCATGCCAACAGGAGGACTTTGAGCTACGATAAATTTAACGTACAAGCCTCATGTTATGCAATATGGAGCATGAGGAGTTTTGCAAATAAAGTTATTTTAAAAAAAATCTTCCCGTTACATGACCGTTTGACTTCTTCAATCCAAAGTTGGACGAAGAAAATAAGAAAAAAGTAGTTTGTAAATACTATCAACTTCGACCGTGGTAGTCAAGTGACCTGGGTCGAAAAACATGAGGCGAGCGTTTTCCGTTGAGTCGTAAGTACGAGCCCGCCGTGTATCATGTTAAATCTGTCGAGGTCCAATTCTCTTCCGCACACGCGTGTTGTGGAAGTTTGGAGAGAGAGGTGCCAGATCAGGTATCGTCCTCGTCACTTGACCGAGGTTAAAAATTACGAGATTCGTCGCTAACAGCCCTAGAGTTGCAGTAGGTGGGACGTTAATTAGCAATCAATCAATACTGTCAACTTTTATGGTTTAAAAGGGAGTATTGGCTATTATATGGTTAGCGAACGTTTTAGTCGGATAGAAACAAACAGTCTGAAGAGTCCAAATAAACGAAACTGCAGCAGCTCTATTTGAACTATCATTCTTCTGAGAAAGTAATCCTCTGTAACTTTTCAAAAATAATATGGAGAAAGAATGTGAAATGTGTATGGAAAGTTTTACTTACGACTGTTTTGTGCAAATGCTTCTCAGATTTAAATATCCTAAGAAATTCATTCCAAAACCAAAAAAGCACAAGAAGAATTATGAAAATTTAATACAGGATTTCTCTGGTCTGCTCTTATTTTGTGAAATCCATATTAGAGATATCGTGATACCATTGTTCAAAAAAATGTATGAAAATAATGTATTCAGGAAATCCACACAAGTTTCGAAATTTTTAAGTGAGGTATTCAACGACTTCTTTTCATTTTATTCAGCCTCCAAGTCGTTCTGTTGTTCTCTAGTTATGTGTATACAATTAATTTTATTCCTCAATTCTAAGCATTCCAAGACGTATTTCTGTGAAATAGCATCTGTATGGACTAATTATTTTGAACGAGGACTCAAAAAAAGGTTTGAAAAAGCTGGAGGGTTTTCAAAATTAAGAGCTACAGGTCTTGTCTACAAGAAATACGATTGCTGGTACACTGACTTTATTTTAAAAAAGTGTATTCCCTGTGGAGCTAAAAGTGGTATTCAGAAATCGTTATTGGATGTCGAAAAAAAAGAATTTATTGATTACAATAAGATTTGCCCTAAATTTACTTTCTCCGCTACAGATAAATCCTCGGTTCAAGAGGAAAGTATAGATGACTGGATGTCCACTCTACCCGTGCACGAACGACTTGGAATAGTACCCCATGAATTAATACTCAATGCATTGAATCCTTTTGTTTTCAAAACACCGCCACCAACTCCAGATATATGCTCGTATAGTGAGGCATATTTAAAATGCGAAAAATATTCGAAATACGATGATACAGACTCTACTAAAAATGTTGAACGAGATGAACAAAAGTTTTTAACGACTCCTTCGATAGAAAGTGTGGAACCCGGGTTCACAGTGAGACAAAGAAACAAGACCTCGTTGAAAGATATATCAAATGACGTTCAGAAAATGACAAAGTTGTATCACGCTGAATTAGACAATGATGAATTTTCGAAGGGTGAACGACTTAAGTTTCGGATTAAACAGAGAAAAGAAGCTATAAGAAAAAAAAATATACGTGGGAAACGTGTCATCCTAAAGTAAAAAATGAATATAAGAGCCAAAAGAATTAATCACCTAATCTCCTCGATCTAGACTTTCAGATTGGGAAAACTTATTGAAATATTCTGAACCAAGGTATTTTGTTTTGATTTTATCATGCCTCTTTTGGGTAATCTTCGATTTTATCATGCCTCTTTTGGGTAATAAATTTTTGATGAATACCTTTTTTCATACTGCCAGAGAACTTAAATATAGATTATTTGCTCAATTAATGGCAAAAATAAATTTTATGTAAAATGAATGCTATCAAAATAAACCGAAAAATAAATATATAACTCTTTTTGTCTTAAGCTTCCAAACACTACAATTTCAAAAACTTCGGAGGTAAAAAAACTAATATCAAGGAATTTCCTTTGGTCACGTAGGAATATTGCTCTCATTTGTTAACAAATTTATATAACTGAATTCTCCTAGAATTGATTATATGAATGTCCATTCTACAAAAAAACTGTTTTCAGTTCCTTTATTTTTTAAAATATGTTTTAAATATTTCTTAAAATTTTGAAGACAAAGTACTTCACAAATGTTGAGCAACATTCATGTCCAGTGACTGGGAGGAGTGGATTAAGTCTTTCAATTGTATTGTATGGTTGATATCCCTTAGGGGCTTACCTTTGTTGAAGTATGTACAGAGATCACGGCTTCAAGGAATCCTAGTGATCGTTTTATAATCTTATGGGTTTATTGTCTGTTAAACGTGGGTGACGCGACCTGAAACACCTTAGCGATGCCTCTCTATTTTCGACTCTCTTGTCCATCAAATGTTTCTTTTTCTTCCATTTTGCTTGCATCTAGATCTCAGATAAAATGATTTGGCGCAGCATTGACAAATGTGGCACATGCGTCATAAACCTACTTTCACACTAATTTATCTTGATAAAAAACAGTTATTTTGAAGACCAATTTGCATAGCATTCGATCTTTATGCAGAATGTCAATGTACTTATTGGGATTGATTGTTCAGTATTTGCTTTGAATTTTATCAAACTATTGAGCCCTGATACTTCCCGTACTTGCATTCCTATGGGGTTTACTGTCTTTGATAAACTAGGGTACCTAGGGGTGCGTCACCCCTGGGTTACTCTAGCGATCCTTCTCCATTTTCGACCCTCCTCCTTGTCAACCAATTTTTGTCTTTTTTTTCTAATTTTTTTCACTTCTAGACCATAGTTGAATCTTGTTTGGCTCAGTATAGCCCGTTTGTTTCTTGCACCAATAACATTCCCATTCACTCTCTTACTCATTCCCCATACTTGTACGCTTCCCCTCCATGGATTGAGACCACGATAGACTAGAGGCCGGCGGTTTTCGTCGAGTCTTGGGTTTGATCCTTGATGCCACTAAAGGCCCACCGTGTAGCCGGGACTGACACAATTTAAATCCGCCATGGCTCAAAGTCCTAACAACTAGGTTTGGAAGTTAGGAGAGGGAAGTGCCAGTTCAGGTGTCATCCTTGTCACTTGACCGAAGCTCAAAATTACGAGGTCCGTCACCAACAGTTCTCATATTGCTTCTAGTGCAACGTTAATAAAACCAGACAGACAATCTGAATCTTCGTCATTCTACTGAGGTTCAAAATTAAGAGGTCCGTCGCCAATAGCCCTCGTGTTTCTTATCAGAACGATGTTAATAAACAATCGTAATCACCATTCCATGGATTTATGTTCTTAGGATGAAACTTAGTTTTGTTTAACGCTACATCATTTATTATAAACCTAATTTAAACACGTTGGAGGGATTTTAAATTCGAGTCGCTATATCGGCAGTTTCCATAATCGAGTCATAGACATTTTGGATAGCATCGACTATATCTTTGCTCAAAGCCATTGCTTCTGTTATAACTGCTAATCGTGTGAAAGAATCTCAATTCAGCCGATGGAAATTATATGTTGTAGGACAAGTATCTTCCTTAAGTATTAACCGGAGAGACTAGGAGAAGGAAATGATCGCTATTCTGTAGATTACTATCTACCTCTAATTTCAAGCGATAGCAGAGTCGGCGGTCAAACGGCTAAATCGAGGGAATGAAAGGACTTAGAAGGTACACAGAAATACGTCTTCTCGATGATATTTAGCAAACAGACAATATTCAGAGATCAAATGTTCGATCTGTTGTTCGCGAGAGTTTGCAAAGTACCCCATAGTAGCCTATTTGCCTTTTTTAAAACTAATTGGGTTTTTACGTCATAATTAAGCTTTTAGCCATTTTATGTTTTATCTTTTTCCTTAAACTGTATCTCTTAAAACCTTTTTAATCTGATATTAAGAATAAAATATCTTGTGGAATCCTCAACGAGTGTTTGGAGCATCATAGCCAGAAATGGCTCTTGCGCCATAAACTTACTATCACCCACACATGAGTTTGTATCGTCCTGTCCCGACTGAGAACTGCTTTCACCTGGCAGAAAGAACGAGCGGAGTTGGTAATTGGTTGACTAAGTGATTTAAATCAACTTGCTATATCTTTTCGGGTAGAAAAACGCAGCAGACTGTGACTTAAGGCTCCCGTCTACCCGCCATTTTGATTTTTATCAGCTTAATGTTAATCCTATGGAATTTTGACTTAAATTCTCTCATCTTTATTATTTGATCTATTTGAATGCCTACAGCAATATCACCAACTCGAAACGTCAACAATATCATTTGATAGAAATATGGATTGCAGTTGTTTGGTAAAATTATTTCCAAACAAAGTTTTTACATTCTCAGATACAAGTGGTAAGATAAGTTCTTCACCAATGGTGTGCGGCTTAATATATCTGGTTATTTTATACGGAAATTTGTAAGAGGAAGTTTCATTCACAAAGTTTTTTTTAAAATTAGTTTTGTTTTTCTTATGATTTTAATTTTAATTTGAAGAAATCTTGAGATTGGTTAAACGCACTCGCTATGAATAGTTTTTAAATGTCCTTTGAATTGATTAAGTTTCATGCTGTCTGAAGCTTAAAATTTAAAGCAAATAAGGGGGGGAAGGGTATATTGGAGGGTTTTTTTACTCCAGTATAGATAAACCCAAAATTTAAGTATTCTGTCAAGAACCTTTTCTTGGTTTTATTTTTCGAACCATGCTGATTTATTCACTTGTTGCAGCTTCACAGTTGTCTAATGCTTGCTGATGCCCACTTAAAGACCCGTGTGGTGACCGGGTATGACAGAATAATCCCACTGTAGCTTATGCATGTCGTTAAGAGGTGACTAAAATGGGTATATAACCGAGAGTATAACAGGGAGTTTAACCAGCGCCTGGGATTATAACCGGGAACCCTACGCCTGTGGATTATATCATGGGACCTGAGGGACTTGCCTTCTTTTGGTAAGTACTGGCATCATATTCCCGAGGTTCCCTGGGGATCTCTTTCTTTCCCATGGGGTTTAATGTCTTTGGTAAACATGGGTGGTGTACCCCCAAGATACCCTGGCCACGGTAGCTTAGTGGTCATGGTTTAAGATTCCTGGCCGGTGGTTTTCGTTCAGTCGTGGGTTCGAGCCTTGATGCTACTAAATACCCATCTTGTAACCGGGGCTGATGCACGTTAAATCTGTAGGGCCCAAAGTCTTCTCCTTGGCGTGGTGTAGAAGTTAGGAGAAGGGGGTGCCAGCTCAGGTGTCGTCCTCGTCACTTGACCGCGGTTTAAAATTAGAGGTCCGTCGCCAATAGCCCTCGTGTTGCTTCTAGTGCGCGACATGAATAAAAAACTAAACTAAATCCCCGGATACCCTAGCGTTCCTTTTCTACTTTCAACCCTCCTTTTTGTGAATCAATTTTTTCAATTTTTTTCACACGTCAAGACCACAGTTACATCTTGTTTGGCGCAACGTAGCCACATCTGGCTCTTGTGCCAATAACTTTCCCTTTCACACATTCACTTACTACGCCCACTTAAAAAGTTATCTGTAATTCTGTATAAATTATCTACTGTGAATTGCAGTTAACTTACACAAATTACAACATACATATTGACAGTAAATTCGATGACGAAAGAGTCACGGAAACGAATTTGCGACCTGCACTGTTTTCGGCGAATCGTAGGTTTGAGCTTTGAGGCTACTAAAGTGTAGTGGGGCTGATGCACGTCAAATCAACTCAAGGTTCCAAGTCCTCCCATTCGCCTGGTGTGGAAGTTTGAAGAGGGGGGCGCCAGCTCAGCTGTCGTGCTCAAAATAGCGAAGTTCGTCGCCAGTAGCCTTTCTGTTGTCACTCAATGCGATTTTAATAAAATAATGCAAATCACTCGATAACGGTGAAAAGAAACCAGAACTTTTCACAAAACCACGAGACAGTCCTATATGGTGGACGTAAAACGTGGGAAAATACAGAGGCATCGATTTGGTCAGTGCAGCCGTCACTTGACCGTGGTTCAAAATTACGAGGTCCGTCGCCAATAGCCCTCGTGTTGCTTCTAGTGTGACGTTAATAAAAACTAAACTAAACTTGGTCAGTGCAGCGGATGTGTGTTGCCAAATATTAATACATTTACTCTCAATATTTAGCAAGGTTTTTAATTGCAAGGTTTTTGGTTGACAAAAAGGAGGGTCGAAAGTAGAGAAGTATCACTGGGGTATCACGAGGGTGGGTCATACCTACATACCATAGACATACATGCATTACCATAGACAGTATATCCCATGAAAAAGAAAAAGATCACTATAGAGTGTCTCAGGGTCATTATGCGCTTACCTACCAGAAGAAGGCAAGCCTCTGATGTCCCTTAAACTAAAGGACCAGTTCCCTGAAGGGGTAATGATTTTAGTTTAGTTTTTTTTTATTATTATTATTATTATTATTAACGTCGCACTAGAAGCAACACGAGAGCTATTGGCGAAGGACCTTGTAATTTTGAACAACGGTCAAGTGTCAAGGACGACACTTGAGCTAGCATCCCCCTCTCTCCTAACATCCACACCACGCCAACGGGAGGACTTTGGGCCCCGACAGATTTAATGTGCATCAGCCAAGGCTACACGACGGGTCTTTGGCGGCCAAGGATAGAACCCGCGACTCAACGAAAACCGCCGGCCACGAATCCGAAACCGTGACCACTAGGCGGCATTGAGCCTAACACCAAAGAAATTCACATTCTGAGTGAAAAATACAATAGATTTTTGCTTTTGTGCTTTCTAAGAGATAATACTTATTTAGAAACTTTGAAATGTTTAATCGAGCAATACTTGTACATATAACACGGAATTGGATATTTTACATATATGGCTATATGCTAGCTACATTATTGCCGAATTTCATCCATGGAAATGTGGTTGGTTACACCTGAAGCAACACGAGGGCATTTGGCGATGGATCTCGTAATTTTGAATCTCTATCAAGTGACGAGGACAACACCTGAGATGGAACCCCCAAGAAAATCTGAAAAAACTATAAAACTATCACAGAGATACTATCATTCCTACAAATTTTGCGATAGGAATGCAAAAAGAAAAAAAAAGTCATTTTTTTAAAGAACTTTTGAAAAGAAGAAAATGCATAACTCCTTTATAAATCTTTTGTTATTGGATAATCTATAACTAATTTATTGCTCTGATCTGTGTAAATTACTTGTTTCATCTATAAATGGATTATTTGTCTGTTCGGTATAAATCATTTTTGAGTTAGTAAATTTGTTCATTCAATGCAACTTATAATTCTTTCAAATAACCTTTTATTCCTGAATATGATTAAATAATGCGATGAAAAATATTTCTCTGAATATAATCAAATTTTTTTTATGAATCTTTTTAACTGCTTAACAACTCTCTGAGTTTTGTAACAAATGAATCATCCGTATTCATTTTTGTGGGTAGTATTTTTATAATTGTTTTGAATCATTTCACTAGCACACACAAAATATCTCTGTAAGGAATACACATTTCTTTTCCTACTCTATATTCTTTACACCCGAGGCACCCTAGAGGTCTTTTTCTTCTCTATAAGATTTTCTGTTTTTGGTAAACACGGGTGAAGTACCCTCGGGATATCCTAGCAATCCTTCTCTATTTTCGTGACCCTCCTACTCAACCAATTTCTCTTTTTCAATTTTTTTCCAAGTCTAGATCACATATTTGCACTTTATTAGCTCTACGCTCACTCATTTAGTTTGGCTCATGGCCACGTCTGGGTTTTGCTCCATTAAAAATGCTATCACTCCCTCCTTCAAACGTCTAGATCAGTGATTCCCAAAATGGTCCCTACGGACCCCCAGGGGTCCTCGATATTTTTCAGGGGGTCCGTGGAAAATTAAAATTGATTTCGGAATCCCTGAACAGCGTCAGAGGGTCCGCGCGAAGTTTAATATAAAATAATAAACTTGTGATCCATTTTTATTATTATAGAAATTTAAATAAATAACAGTAAATAAAATGATACCGCCGATCAGATCCTGATCAGAATAATTTTAATCATCAAATATTATTCCCGGACATGAGTGGTTGAAGACAGTTACTTTTATATTAAATATTTCTGTTTACAACGTTTGCTGAGAATCAGAGAAAATATTAGTTCCATTTCTAAAGTGAGATACGGCCAACTTATTGATAAAAATGTGGCTGTGGGAAATTAGAGGCACAGACATAACAGATACTCCTTCCAGCGACCTTTTATTTATTTGCACACGAGTTACGGATCGCTCATGAATGGACAAGAGATACACTTCAGCCCCCAACAGAAGTAAGAAAAACTAATTCACTATTTTATCACAGGTGTCAGGGCTAATTAAAAAAGAGGGTTAAAAAGACCCCAAAAGAAATCACGCTTTTTCCAAGACACGAGTGGCCTACAGTTCTAAATCGACAATTCCTTTCTTTAAATTTAATTTCTTCGAAACAGCAATAGGTAAATTTGTTTTTATTTTTGAATAGTATTTCTTTGATATTTAAGTTAATATACAAATAATTATATTTCATTAAAAAAGTAAAATAATATGTAATTGTACTTGCTTTTTTTACAGAGAGAATTATAAAAATAATGCAGAGAGATAGTTATAAAAATTTCTGTCCTTTTTTTTTGGTAAATTTTCTCTCTCTCCTAAAAACAACATGAAATAATCTCTTATAAATATTTCAATAGACTCGTTAAAATATTTTAATATTGATTAATATGCATAAGTGCGCCCTTCCTTCATTTTGAATGCACTATGATTCCCAAAAGTATTTTCGATGTGTATTGTAATTGAGAGAAATATTTTTTATTTGCTTCTAATAGGGAAAGCGTTATTTTACTCGTTTAAAAATTCAAATGACTGGCCTTTTATTATTATTGAAACCCAAATAAAATAGAAAATTTATAAAACAAACAAATTACATTACTACAGATTGTAGTAACGTAATATGTATGTAAAAAACAATCATATGATAAGAATCTTAGAGTACGATTTGATAACTAGATAAATAAATGCCTGAACAATAATTTAATGTTTTAAGAGTAAACATCAAAAATTGAGAAATTTTCATACAACACAGTACAAATTAAGAGAATTTTAATGTATAAGACCCATCACTAGAAATTTTCTATTTACGTGTGTATATTTAATCAAATTTTCCTGCAGAAAATTGAAATTTATCATATATACTTTAATTTTAGTTCTTATTCTTTAAAACTTATAATGTATTTATACTTTTATCACTTATAAATACTTTGTTACTTACTAATACTTTATCACATATTAGTATAAAATAATTTTAATGAAAATTACTTGCATAAAAATAATTCTAACTAATAATTTATGTAATAATGTTCTTTAATTTTTGGAATCTATGACTTCCTTTTTATCGTGATTCTTTGTTTAATTTGATAAGCATAATAACAAGGATATATATATATTACGTATAGTTACAAACATATATTTTTCTGAGAACTTTTAAGTGATTCCAAATATCATGCAAGACAATACAATATGGAAATCTAAAAACCTTTTAGTTTTTTTTTTTTTTTTTTTTTTTCTGTATGTCATTTCCATTAAAATGGTTTATTCAGTATTTTCTTAGATACGATTTTACACTCGCAATTTTTTAAAAAAATTTTTTAAATATTTGAGGAAATCTAATATTCATTTATATGTCATAAAACTAATATTGATTTATATTAGTATATAGTTCATATGTATATCTGCATTATAATGATAATTTGAAATATAATACTTTGTACATAATAATAATGAAATAATCATAATGTGAGAATAGGAAAATTATATATAAGAAGTAATAACTTAATTGAAGCTTTATTCATTCTATCCATGAAAGAGTTAAAAGAAATTATTTAAAAAAAAATAGATCTTATCCTCTTCAGAATCCTTACGAAAACGCGAGTTTTTTTATATTACTCTCACTATATACAACTGAAAACAGAAAGTGTATGATGAACTATCACAGTCGATTACTATTATCTAGTCATACAATTCCTTGATAAACGTCATTATTGAAAAGATGTGCTGAAGAGAATAGTGGCTGTTATAAAATTCTTAGCATCAAGAGGACTGCCTTTTCGGAGGGAAAAACGAAACTATAGGTTCAGTGAATAACGGAAATTGTTTAGGCACTTTGGAACTTCTAAGTAAGTTTGATTCATTTTTAAATGAACATATTAAAATGAACGGCAATTCTGGAAAAGGTAATCCTTCTTATCTATCTGCTACAATTTGTGATGAATTCATTGAAGTCATGGCGTCAAAAGTCTTGGACACTATCGTCACTGAAGTTTAGTTATAGTTTAGTTTAGTTAACGTCGCACTAGAAGCAACACGAGGGCTATTGGCGAAGGACCTTGTAATTTTGAACCACAGTCAAGTGACGAGGACGATACCTGAGCTGGCACCCACCTCTCCTAACATCCACGCCAACGGGAGGACTTTGGGCCCCGAACAGATTTAACATGCATCAGCCCCAAGGCGGGTCTTTGGTGGCCAAGGATCGAACCCGCGACTGAACGAAAACCGCCAGCCGCTAGTCCACGACCTTGCCCACTAGGCTACCGCGGCCCTTATCGTCACTGAAATACAGAAAGTTAAATATTATTTTATTTCCTTTGATTCTACCCCAGATATAACTCATGCTGACCAACTAACTTTTGCTTTACGGTATGTCCAAAATGTTGCACTCAATGAGAGATTTTTTTCAATTTATTAATTTTAATGGACATACTGCAGAGTATCTGACGGATGTTGTGGTTTCAATTTTTTAAAATAACAACATTTCCCTCAGTTATTGTAGAGGTCAGTTATGTAACAATGCCTCGAATATGTCTATGAAATATTCAGGATTGCAAGCCCGACTTCAAGAAAAAAATATATACGCTATATACGTACCATGTGCAGGACATTCTTGGAATTTAATTGACATTCATGAGGTAGAATGTAACTAAAATGTAATAATTGACTTTTGTTACGTAAGTATATTTGAAAAATTGATCTCTTTTGAAAAAGACTTATATAGTACGTTTTTCATTATAATAATTCTTTATCGTTAGTTAAGGAATTACTATATTGAAAAAGTAAAAAGTAATCCCTATATATATTGGAAAAGTAAAAAGTAATCACTATATATATTGGAAAAGTAAAAAGTAATCACTATATATATTGAAAAAATAAAAAGTTAAATAATTCGAAATAAAAACCAACGTTTTTAAAAACAACATTTTTATATGGTGGCAAAGTTTATTAAAAAAATTATTAAAATATTAGTTAAAACTGGTCGCAAATATCTAAATATTGCATTGTTAGGCAAATAAGAACGGTTTCCAAAATTTCAGAGCTCTAGCTTGATGGGAAGTTGGTTAAATTAACAATAGACAATTTGATGACACACTGATACACATACATACAGACACACACCAAGTGAAATACATAACAACGTTAAAACTAACTAAAATTAATTAATCTGGTAAATTAAATGGTTGGAATACAGTTTAATCAAACCACTCTTGGAGACAGGAATTATTTGGCAGTATTTTGCCAAATGTTGCTAAATTGGTCCGCGAAGCGGACTTAACATTCAGCCAAAAAAAAAAAAAAAAAATTTCGCCAAGTTTGGCAATTATTCAAATTGCGCCAAGTGTTTGGGCTAAACTGCATTATTTAAAAATATATGAGCTAAAACTTGTCGCAAACGTCTAAATATTGCATTGTTAGGCGAGTACGAACGATTCCCAAAATTTCAAAGCTCTAGCTTGATGGGAAGTTGGTTAAATTAACGATCGAAAATTTGATGACACACACACACCAAGTGAAATTCAGAAAAACGTTGTAAAAAAAGTAATCCCTTAACGTTAGTTATGGGTTTATTTTTTATCATTAAAAAGTTAGGAAGAGACCGTAAATTTTTTTTAATACAGATGTATTTTCAAAGAAGCTAATTATCGATAATTACGTTTTAATGAAAAATTTCACGAAATTGTATCCTTACTTCAAATAATTAATTCAAC
Organism: Nephila pilipes; assembly: GCA_019974015.1. Lineage (NCBI taxonomy): Eukaryota > Metazoa > Arthropoda > Arachnida > Araneae > Nephilidae > Nephila > Nephila pilipes. Next base: position 350,270 of record BMAW01097174.1, read on the forward strand.
AGGGGATGTACTGCAGCATTCCATTGAAAAAGTTAATAATAATTAACAGTGATTTGCTGCAAATAAAATATTTTATATGCAAATTTTCTTATAACTTTTTTTTTTTTTTTTGTCCTTTTTAACAGATAACAGTATGAGTGAGCCGAAGAAAAAATGCCGACTGTACAATATTGAATATTTGAAGTATGGCTTTATTTCATCACTAGGAAATAGTACTTTGCATATGTGTCTTCTATGTGATTCAATGATTCAATGAAACCTTCAATAATAATAAAATAAAATGATTCAATGAAACCTTCAACGCTTAAAGAACATTTAATAAAATTCCATAGTGACAAAAAAGATAAGGTTTAAACGTTTTTTCAAACAACAAAAGAAAAATATTTGAGAACACCGTCACTGAAACAATTCATAGGGACAACATTTAAGCGAGATGATGATGGATTGCGTGCTTCTTACAACATTTCTTTATTGATTGCAAGGTCCGGAAAGCCGTACACTATTGGTGAAGAACTTATTTTACCACCTAAAAGTATGGTAATACGCACCTTGTTGCGGAAAGCAGCTTTCGACATTATAAAAATAATTCCACTGAGTAATAATACAGAACAAAAAAGAATTGACGAAATGGCTCAGTGCGTAGAAAATTATTTATGTGAGTACTTAAAAACATCTGAATTTTATATACAGCTTGATGAGTCCGTTTTACCAGGAAATGATGCTTTACTTTTAGCTTATGTATGATTTGTAAAAGAAGAAAAATTTTGCCAAGAATTGTTATGTGCTAAATGTTTGAAAACCGATACGAAAGGTGAAACGTTATTTACCGAATTAAACAGATTTTTCGATGTAAAAGCTATACCTTTGACTAATATCATTTTTATTGTTACTGATGGTGCTCCGGCAATGGTAGGAAAATACCAAGGCTTTCTAGCATACATAAAACAAGCTATACCGAATGTATTTTCAGTACATTGGGTCATTCATCAACATCATTTAGTAGCAAAAAATCTTAGTGAACGTTTGCATGGATCTCTAGTTAAATTATATCATTGGAGCCGTTAATAAATCAAAAGGAATGCCTTCAATAAGAGATTATTTGCTTTGTTTGGAAAATGATGACTATAATCGCTTACTACTTCATATAGAAGTACGTTGGTTATATAAAAGTACAAGTTTAAATCGATTTTATGCGCTCTTTGATTTAATGTTGGAATTCCTGGAAAGCAAAGACAATGATTTGCGACACAATTTAATTAACTCAAAAAATGACATAGCCTATATGACTGATTTATAAAAGCGTTTATATATATTATCTGATATATATATCTGCGTTTGTTACAAAACTTTTTCTGTACAAGCAAAACTTGGGAAGAGGAGAATGTTCCCAGTTTCCAAATCTTTCGAAATTGCAAAATAGAGATGAAGATTTGCTTGTTTATTGTCAACACCCAACAGCTCTTCATGCAGACCTGAACCAAAGATTTGAAAACATTCTTCACTTGGATATCCCCGGCTGGGTATTGAACCCTTTTGCGCGTGGACAAACTCAGATCTCAAATACAGATTAATCCATACTAATACAGCAGCAGCTTATTGAAATATCCACAAATGAGGATCTTAAACCAATGTTTGAACAAGGATATACACTAATTTTGGTTACAAAAACATATCCCAATTTTATATCCTGCATTATGGGTTATTATACAGCAGTTGTTGACTGCTTTCCCATCTTCCTATTTGGTAGAACGTGGATTCAGTGCCGTTATGAACCTTCTTCTTCTTCGGGATGATCCATATGAAATGATTTCTTGCATACACATTACACATTTCTTTTTTTAGTATTAGTAAGGTACATAAGCATGATGAATAAATGTTGTATGTGTTTCTAACAATTCAGGCTTAAATAATTTATTACGTTCGTTAAAATTTATCCTTTTTGGAATTAAATTTGTTTATTTTTAAATTATTGTCGAGAAATAAAGTTTGAATTTTAATATATTTTACAAGTTCTTTTTCTTTTTCAATTTATTTTTTTTAAAATTGGGAACCTTCTTTCGAAAATATTTTTGACAAACTGTACTTTTTTTTTATGAATCGTTTCTACTTGCCATTTGCCTGTGTGACAAATATCTCTCTATCCGAAAGTGAATCGAGACAATTGATCATGATTTTGCTACTAAATTTGTGTTGAAATAATACCAATCTTTTATACATTCGCGTTATAGCACTATCACTGAGGACGGTATTTTTTATACTATATGTTGTAACTTAAAATATTTTCTGAATCAAAGTTCTTTAAATATACTAGATTGTGTAGTACTGAACGTTAGATTATCTAACTAACTAACTAAAATTAGATGGCAATCGAGCGCCAGCGAGATTGCCGCTTCTGCTCAGGGTATCATATGGTAAAAATTTAACAAGAACAATTAGAGATTTAAGAATTTGAATTTAAGAAATAAAAGTTAAAAAAAGAAAGAAAAAGGGGGAGGGAGTAAATTAGAAATTAAGATAGTTAAGTCTAAGCTATGGGCGCTTGGTATGAATGTTTCACTGTAGCTCAAGCATGTCGTAAAAGGCGACTAAAATGGGTACCCAGCGTCTGGGGGTATAGCCGGGCACCCTGCCCCTGGGGAATATATCAGGGGACCTCAGGGACTTGCCTTCTTCAGGTAAGTATGGGCTTCACGAACCCGAGGTACCCTAGTGATCTTTCTTTCCCATGGGGTTTAATGTCTTTGGTAAACACGGGTGACGCACTCCCGGGATACCCTAGCGATTCTTTTCTATTTTCGACCCTCTTTCTTGTCAACCACTTATCTATTTTTCAACTTCACGTCTAGACCACAGTTTAATCTTGTTTGGCGCAGCATTGCCATATCTGCCTCTTGCGCCTATAAACTTTACATTCACTCACTCACTTGGTATGAATGTTTACAGTAAATCTGTAACCATTTCCATAACCTCCACAGGTGTGTGTGGGGGGGGGGTTAAGTGATGCTTTATTGGCTATCAGCGAACTTTTGTCAGCAAAGATTTAGCACTTATTGATAAAATGAATATACGGTGGTTTGAGAAGTTGAGACCATTGCTTAGTTTTGTAAACGAAATTTGTCTTGGGTTTACTTCTGTAAATATTGTTTGTGCTCTGATCAAGAGATTTTGGTGGTTTTTAATAGTTAGAAAGATATTTCGAGAAAGTTTAGTGATGAAATTCTCAATTTTTCTATTTTCAGGTCATTGTGGATGACAGAGTTCCTGATGTACCATGGAGAGTTTGTCATAATTCGAAGAATTTTTTTTTGTAGGGTTTGAATATGTTTCAGATGGGTCGGGGCAGCAGCCCCCTAGACTGGGGAGGCGTAAATAATAACTGGGCGCATTAGATTATCGCTTAGAACAAACTGACTGTCAATGATTTGAAACAAAACCTGTTAAACGGTGTCTAAAAACTTACCATTAACACTTTAAAAAAAGCTTAAAACATAAGGCTAAAACTGTAAACCCAATGGAAGAAATAATGAATTGAAATTACATAGAATAATGAAAAAATTAAAGAATACAAATTTAAAATTAAAGCAAAATTATGTTTTAAGGTAAAACTATTTCAAAGCCACAATGTTATTATGATCAGTTGCTAATATTGTCTGGGCTATCACATATACATGTGATATACGGGGGGGGGGAAGTACAGCTAGAGTCCTCTACTAATGATTCGACCCCATAATTCTGGATCGAAAATGATCATAAATTGCTAAGTCATAACAACACTGTTGCCGTGATAAATTCAGAATTAGAAATGCCTTGGAAAATTTTCATATTAAAATTGGTATTATATAATGTTGCCATTTAGCAGAATGCTGAATGCCTTTAACAATTAATTTTTTTTTATTATTTTTGTTCTTACCATTATTTTTGCTATTTTTTCAAAGTGAGGCGTATTATGATTAGATGCTGGAGATGTTGCGTAAAAGAGATGGCAACGTCATCCTGATCAGCACGTGAACACATTAAATGTGTGTTTTGGATCGAAGAATTATGTTTAAAATATTGTAAATTTGTAACAAGTGATTCAGTAATATTTATACAACAGTGTAACATCTCTCGTTAATTTGGTAGGTAAGAGATGTCTGGCCACGAAATGGAAACCGATAAAGAAGCAGAAACTTTTTCTGAAGCTTTATTTACCTACCTCTGGTTTACTGAAAATTTGGTTTCTGGAAGTACGGCTGCTTCAACGGTGGGTGATATGGCTGAATTTATAGCTGAAGTTGCTAAAGCTGTTGTTGTATTGTCGGCATTGACTGTACCTGCATTTAATGAAAGTATGGAAGAATACTTTTCGCAAAATGATATGTCAAGACGAAGTGTTTTTACGTTTCTTGTAAGATATTGCTTTAATAATCATGCAGAGACCGATGATATATTTTGTGTTATTTTGAATACATGTACCTTTGTATACAGACTTGTCATATTCTGTCAGCATAGAGGATATGTTGAATATGTACAGTTAGCTTCTATGTGCTGGACTGAAATTTTCCAATCTGACTTGAAAACTGATTTTTATGCCAATGGAGGATGGGAACAGTTTCACAAATACGTTACTACAAGTTGTTATGTGCCCAAAGACACAGATACTGATCACAAAGCTTTTGTTACCTTTCTGGAAGAAATTAATTATCTTTTTCCTAAGTTGAAAGTCTCTGAATCTCAACAAGAATATGTAATCAGATTCTCTGCTAGTGCAGAAATGAATAGATGTGAACATCACGGATTAGATTTTGTGGATCCAATGGCAGGTGCGACTGCTGTGCTGTTGGATCCTTCTAAATATGCTGAATATGTTGAAAATCCAGGTGTATTTATTGTTAGTGATAATTCTGGAGAGGAAAATGAAGAGGAGGAGGAGGAAGAGTCTGATGCTGAAGAACAATTTAGAACTCAGCTCAATCCAAATAGTGCAGATTCTTCTGAACAGGAAGAAGAAGATAGTGATGAAGAACTATTTCAGGAATTAGTTAATGAAAGTTTGAATTCAATTAAAAAGCTTGATGAGGCTCCCCTTTCTGCAGATTGTGTTGTCTGTCAAAGTAATGGTGATATAAAAACAATTTCTCGCAAGGATGTAGTGTGCCTCAAGCATAATCCTGGTTCTTTTTATTATTTAGTTACCCGTTCTGATGCTTGAAAGTTTTAGATAATAGAATTTTGATTCCGTAGTAATTTTGTAGTTGTGAATTAATGACTTAATAAGCTGAATATTAGAAATTTTTAGGTGTAATTCTTGTACTTAGTAGATGTCACTTCTTTATTATCTGTGTTTATGCAAACTAAGATACAGAGTAATTTGGATAGCATTTGTATTTAACATCAGATTTATTAATTGTGTATCAGTTGTATTCATCCATTTTAATATTCACTCTGTATTTGGGAAATTACTTATAAAAAATGTAAACTTGTATGTTTATAAGCCATTTTTTGGTAAACTTAAATTTTTGAAAATGATCCAACAAATACTTATTTTTGAAGGGAAGGCAAATTTTATGAGAACCTAAGTTCCTATCATTTTATGTATATTTTAAATGTTATATTTATTTCATTTTGTGTATTCAGATTCTTTACATACAAAATTTTGGTTAAATAAAAGTATAGGATATAGATAGGTGATTTGGAAAATTGATTGCCAATTTATGTGAAGGATTATCAAAAGAAGAAAAACATCAGTATCGCCCACTTGCCAAATTTGGTTCCAAGTATTGTGTTTTGAAAAAGGCTTACCATAAAAATTTCCAATGAAATTCCATATCCATAAAATGGCAGCAATCTTGTCACCAGAAACCATGGATAATAGGGGGAAAAAAAAAGATTTATCTATGATTTTAAAAAGGAAAATGGACTGGATAATTTTACGGTATTCTTGAGGGGGTTCCCTTTCTTAACCCTTCGAATCATTAAAAATAACAAGGGGGCAATAAGATAATAAACATTATTAAGGGATTCATGAGAGGAAAACCCCTCCCAAAATGATAAAAGTAAAATTGTGAAACCATTAACCTGTACAATAATATTTAATGCAGTTTCCCAAGTGAGGGGCGAGAACCCTGTTTCATGTGTCACTACACAGTATGCAATAAAAGTGTTTATGTAAAATATTACAATGGTTGATAAGGTATATACACTTATATTACAAATTTATAGACATTTTTTAAGGGTACCAGGGCATGAGGGTGAAAATAAAATGCCTTTGAGATTCTTCCTTTTTGTGACATTAATATTTAAAAATTCTTACAGCTTAAGAATTTTGTATGTCCAATTATGACATTTCAATCATTTTATTGAACTATCAAAGTATTTTTTGGGTCAAAAAGTTTTTCATTCCCTTTGAGCTGAATATGTACATGATTTTTCAGATATAAATGCCTTAATTTACCATTTTTAAAAATACTTCATATATATACAAAATATTTTACTCCTATTGAAAAAAAAATGCACAAAATATAGTGAACCTAATTTTTTTAATGATAGTTCTGTATATTTTCTTTTAAACAAATTACAAAACTTCGTAGTTTTGAAAATTATTTCTTAAAACTTAGGTGTACTAAGAATGCCATCCAATGGGTTGTCGCAAACTATCATTTATCACCAAACTGGGCGAAAAATTTGGGTGAACGATACTAAAGACTAGCCCCAAAATCATTAACATCGTAATGAAAAATTTGTGAAGGTAAAATTGTGGAACAAAACAAAATGCTATATTTGGCATGGACCCTATACTTTTCTTCACCCCAAATTTTGTACATTTTTGATTGTTCCTTTAATGTGTTTATCTTTATATCATTCAATCTAGTTTTTGAGCTCTGTTTATTGTTTTGTTTTGTAAAAAAAATAATGCTTATTAAAGTTGTGCAAGATTAATGTATTTATAATATATATCTATAAAATATCTCAAAATGGTTATAATTTAGTTTATATTAAACTTTTCAAAACTTATTAAAAGTTTATATTTATTAATAGTTATATTATTTATGTATTTTATAGTATAAAATCTGGAATTGTATCTCTACTGTAGAAGATATTTTACTGATATCTGTAGAAGATACATATATTTAAGAAATTAGCTGAATTTTGATTTTAATCATGTTATGAAATTTGAGCATTTTTTTTTCCTTCAAATGTTTTGTTATACATTTTAAAAATTATTAAATTTTGATTAGCATGTTTTGCGTTCTTAAATGATGGAACAGAAGGGAAGATTGTGATGAGAGATTTAGGAATTGTGTAATAAAGTTTTCTAAATATTTTATTTATTTTTGTTCAGCTTAGTATGAGAAGTATTTTGTATATTTATATTAATGAAATTTAAAACGTGAATGATGTGAATTGTGTTTCTAATTGGTAAATTTTATAATATTGACCTTCTGTGTATATATTCTGTTTAATTTTGATATGTAACATCAATTTTTGAACATGATCTGTATTGATTTAAAATATGTAATAAAGGTTTCCTTGTATACCTTAAAATGCTTAGCATTGTTTTCTATATTAAGTCTTGTATGGCTATGATTTAATGAGTGGATTTAAAAAAAAAAAAATGACGCAATAGTTCATAAAGTCAAAATGTAAACTTTATTTTTTTCATAATATATTCTTTTTCTTAATTATGTTGATTATTTATGGAGCGAATATGTTGTCTTGTTTTTCGTAAATAATGTTCCTTTAATTTATTTGTTGTACTATCCCTTATAGAAACAAATTAGCTAATGTGTAATTTTCAAAAAAGGATTGAAACTATTCAAAAAGGGCAAATATATATTTTTTAACTCTAAGAAAGTATTTAAATAATGTAAGTGACTGTGTATGTAAGGAATTAATGTTTTATTGTGAATTTACAATAAATATCAATTCATATTTAATTTCTAATCATAATAAAAAATTATTATTTTTGTCCTTATTTTTTATTCTAATTACTATAATGAAGTATTATATATAGATATATTGTCTGTAGATTTAAAATTTCATGAGACTTGTAAATATATACCAAGTAACAGTTATCGTCTAATCTGTTTATTAATTTTGTAGGTCTAGATTTGGTATCGGATAGTAGTGTATGGAGTTGCCCTTTAGTATGCTCTGTTTTTAATTCAATGTGTGACATTGAAGTACATATTTTAAGAAAATATATTAATTATTCATTTATATTTAGGTGCACATATCAGATCTGAGTGATTAGGATTTTATTTTTGATAAACTGATGTATCTAAATGTCATGTAACCTTGCTTTACTTCTAATGGGTTGAAAGGAAACAGGGAACCTTATAAAAGTGTATCTTAGCAGGACTTGTGAACAGCAATGGAATATATTTAATTCGTGAGTAATTTATCTAACAGTGAAAGAGAAAAATATTTTTCTGGAAAATTTGTACGTCTTGTTGTTTATTGCTTATTGATATTTAATGATTTTTTCATCCTCAGGAATTTCTGTTAAAAAAGATGCAGCAAAATACTTTACTTGAATGGAATATGTAGGGCAGAATAGGGTATAAAATATGTTGGTTCATAGGTCAAAATATTGAATGGAAAATGTGAAGTGCGCCTTACATTTATCGGGAAAAGTGTTAGAAACATAAAATAGTTATAAAATTTATAATTCAATTAATAATATTAAATGGTGTTTTAGTTTCACTAAGTAATTTATCTGACATTTGCCTTTTTTTTTTAAATACAGCTCTCATACTTTTTTTTTTATTTATTTAAACATGTTATGAATGTATTTTTCAAAAAACTGTTGGAAAAATCTTAAAATTTATTTATTATTTTTTTTTCCTTAAAGAAAATCCTAAAAGTTAGTTGCTAAGTTTGATAACTTGTTGAATAAATGTTCTTTTCCAACTCTTGTATCTAGTCCTTTCTTAAATCTTGTCTTGTGGTATGCAACCCAGCTAATCTAATGTGTTAATCTAATCTTTAGCCATATTTGGGTCTTGTGCCATAAGCCCACATTTACTCACTCCCTTCCTAAACTCTTGAATATATCCTTTCATAATTACACAATTGTTTCAAGAGATGCTTTAAATATTTTAAGTTGCATATGAGCTAGTGTACTATATCATTATTACATTTCTATTAAAAAGAATTGAATGCAGTGGAATAAATTTGAATTTGTTTCTATTGAAAGAAAGAAACTATTTTGATCTTGTATCATTCCTTTAAGTGTCATATTAGTATTTACATTCCTAACTTTTGTTTTGTGTATATTTTTTGTACATCATTTCATCCTTTTTTCTCAACTTGTGAAATGCTGTTTTAAACAAATTACTATCATAGGTTGACTATAATCAGATTGGCACTTTTTTAGTTATCTTTCTCAAAATATTTCATCATTTTTTATAAATTCTACTTAAAAATAAAGATGTATTGGTTTCATTCAATATCTTACTTTGAAAATATGTGTAATGTTGAAATGTGGTAATTAAAATATATATATGTCATACATGCTTCAAATTTAAAAGTTTTGTGTGTCTGAACCATGTGAATTATATTTACATAGGGCAGCTTTTTCTAACAAATGACGAAGTGAATTGTTTTCCTCCCTCCAAAAACAGGAGTATATTGTAAAATATAATAGCAAAATAATTTAAATATGTTTGTAAAGGAAGAAACAAATGAGTCATAAAGTTTATATGTTGAAAATATAAAACGAAAAAAAAAGTTAAGGGATAGAAGTAGAAATGGTACTTTGTTTATGAAAAATAGAGAAACAATTATATATATATATATATTCTGCAACATTTAAAATCTGCTGTATATTATCAAAATGAAAGTGATAAAATACCAACAGATAATTAATTGCCAAGTGTTTATCCCATGCAAATTATTATAAGATAAAAATAGAGCTGAAAAGTGTAATGTATAATGAATTACATTTATTTATTTATTTTCATAAGGTACAATAACATAACATGAACTGCTATGCTAAATTTTTGTATTTTTTTTTTTTTTTTTTTTTCGTAATATTTTTGTAAAAGACTTTTTTTTTTTTTTTTTATGATTTCCGTTTTGTTTTCTCAGTTTCTGCATCTTAAATTATGCACATTATTCTAGTGCTAAAGAGCAGGGGGGGGGGACCATATTTTTTAATATAAATGTGTGTTGGAGATGCAGCTAATTTTACTTTGTTCGATAAATAAATAATCCAAAACTATTTTATTTATCTGTATTTTATTGTATATGTGAATCACAGTACCTTAAAAATCTATGTCTTTAAGTTTAGAAATTGAGATGAACTGCTAAAAATTCCATGATAATGTTACATAATTTATTCTCTTTTGTTAATGAATAATCGATTGATAAAGTGTAATTAAAAAAGATTTTAAATGAAATGGCAATGCTAATGTAAAACGATTTAGTTCATCATATTAAATATATATATATATATTTATTTTAAGAAAAATATAAATGATTTGAAATTCTAAAAGAAGACCGTCTTGAAAGGAAAAGTTACGCCGCGTTTTGTAAAAAGACATTATAATAAATGATAGATTATTTATATATAATAAGTATCATTTAAATTGTATTTATATATTAGATAATGTGATGCATAAATATTTTAGATTTCTCATTTACTGATAGCGACACAGCATTTTTTTTTATTGTTGTAAGAAAATTGTAAAAAAAAAAAATTCTTTAAGATTTTTATCCTTTGAAATTTTTCTCAGACATATTCGTCGGCCAGTGGTTTTCCGATCCCGAGGAGAGATTAGATAACCTTGATGAAATAGTGTTGTTTTGAACCTTGGATCAGTGATCGGTCGCTTTTGCTCATGCCTTAACCAACCAGACTAAAGAGAACGCCCCCTTCAGGCTGATTAGAAAGGCATTTTTACTTCTGGCGCTATTATGGAAGAGAGTCGCCGCACATGTTTGATGAATTTTTTTTAACTCGACATTGTGTATATTGAATTTGTGAAAAATCTCGTTTTCTTCCAAAAGAGGGAAGTTATGAGAATATGTAAAAGTTGATGTTTGTGGCGCGAAAGATGATTGATTCGTTTTATTAAATTCACACAAGAAGCAACTCGAAGGCTTGTAGTGACGGACCTCGTAATTTTGAAAATCGGTCAAGTGACGAGGACGACACCTTAGCTGGCACTCTCTCTCCTAACATCCACGCCAAGTGAGGACTCTGGACCTCTTTAGACGCATCCCCGGGTTACCCTGGCGATTTTTCTTTGCTTTCGACCCCCTCCTCCTTGTCAACCAATTGTCTTTTTTTCCCCACCAGTTTTTCATGCCTAGAACACATTTAAATGTTGTTTGACGCAGTAGAGCCACATCTGGCTCTTGCGCAAATAACATTCACTCGCTCACTGGGCCTCTATAGATTCAACGTACAACAGCCTCGGCTACGCGGCGGGTCTTTACTGGCATCAAGGCTCATAACCCACGACTCAACGAAAACCGTAGGCCGCGACCTATGGGGCAAGAGCCAAGTCTAGCTATGCTACACCTAACGATGTGCATCTGTGATCTGGACGGTAGAAATAACTGAGGTGGAAATGGTTGACAAGAGGGAGCGATAAATTATTCCTGGGGCGCATCACCCGTGTTTACCAAAAACAGTAAACTCTCAAGGGAAAGAAAAAGATCACTGCGGTGCCTTGGGATCATGATGTCCGTACTTACCTAAAGAAGGCATGTTCCCCTGATATAAATCCCAGGGGCAAGGTGTCCGGCTATACTCCCAGACATCGGGTAGCCATTTTAATCGCCTCGTACAACATGCATGAGCTACAGTGGGACTATTCTTTCACACACGGGTTGCGTGGAAGACAAGGATAACCTTAATCAGAAAAGGATTTCACAAATCCCATATATGTATATTTTAATCTTGTTGCCCACATATATTTTGTTCTACGTGACGAATACAGCTTGTTGTATTTTAAGAAACTTTCTTACTTTTTCTCTTTGAATGTAAGGTTTTTTATTGTTTTCTACTGGTCTGTTTCTGTTATTGTTTGTTTATTTAAGCTACCGAATTCTGTCTGATATTAGGTATGCTAAACACACCTAAATTCATCACATAATTTTGAGCCTCAATCAAATGACATAGTCGACACCCAAGTTGGCGCCAATTTCCACACGCTTACCTCGCCACTTGAAAAGTTGGAGCATCCACACATTGAACGCTTGTTATTCTCATTACACGACGGACCTTTAATGAAAACAAGGCTCTACAAAAGTGTCATCTGACACGAGCTTGATGTTAAGTAAAATTAATTTTCCCGAGTGCAGTTAATTTTACTTTTCGGCGCGATAGGTGCTTCGTATCTTCTGTGCGATAGGGTTTAAATTTCGTAACAGATTCTTCTGAAAAATGTTTCCGATTTGTTTGTTTGGTTTAATTTACGTCGCACTAGCAGCAACAAGGGCTATTGGCGACGTATCACGTAATTTTGAGCCTCAGTTAAGTGACGAGAACGATACTTGAGCTTTCACCATATCTTTTATACCTCGCTAACGGGAGGACTTTGGGCCCCGACAGATTTAACGTGCATCAACCCCGGCTATACGGTAGGTCTATAGTGGCATCAGGCTCGAATCTACGACCAGTCGAAAACCGTTAGGCTACCGCGGCCACGATGTATCAGATAATACGAAATGAAAGTGCTTTACCAGATCATATACTTGGTGCATTTAATATTTACAGAACAAACAAATAAATATCCAAGAGTCAGATTGGACAATTTTATATTCCTCATTCGAAAATACTTGCAATCATTGTAAAAAACAATTATCAATTGTTTAAGGTTTGAAAAGGTTATACTTGAGAAGTATAAAATGCTTTACAGGGTCAATATTTATGAAGTAGTAGTAAGGATATATTCCTCTATAAACTTTCAGAAAACAGTAAGAATTGAAGTTTGAATGTGAAAAGGTAGAAATAAGGACGACATGTCATTAAGAAGGTTTTAAATAGAAATAATTGTTGCACGAGGTATAAGGATAGTTTTGTGGGTTCCATTAATGTCAGCGTAGGATGATTGAGCTTTTATGATTGGATTGTTATGGTTATGGTTTACGAGGGAGGTTGATTGATTGTGTTATTTACGTCGCCTTGAGACGCAACACGAGAGATATTGGCGATGGACCTCGTAATTTTGAGCCTCGGTCAAGTGACATGGGTAACGCCTGAACTGGTATCTCTTCTCCAAACCCCAAGAAGACGTCTTGGGAGGACTTGGACCTCGACACGTCACTTTCATCGAGTCTTAGATTCGATTCCTGAAGCCACTAAAGACCCATAGTGTAACAGGATGGATGCACGCTAAATCTATCGAGATTTCAGGTCTGCACATTGGCCTGGTGTGGAAGCCTTGAAAGTGGGGTAAGAGTTCAGGTGCCGTCTCGTTACTTAACAGATGCTCAAAATTATGAGGTTCGTTTCTAATTGCGCTCGTTTTTGTTGTTTGTTTTTATGGGATATTGAGCAACAAAGTCTATTATTCTTAATCTCGATGTGACCACGGTAACTTAGTTGTCATGGCCTCGAGATCACGGCCGCCGTTTTTTCGATGAGTCACGTGTTAGAACTCAGATACCAATTAAATACTAACCACGTAGCTGGGTTGATGCATGTTTTATCTGTCGAAGTCCCAAGTCCTTCGAGGTTCAAACTTTCGAGGTCCGTCGCCAGTAACCCTCGTGTTGCTTCTAGTGCGACGTTAATAAAACCAAACCTAAGTCCTCCCGTTGTCATAGTGCGGAAATTTTTTAAGGGAGGTGCCAAGTCAGGTGTCTTTCTCGTCACTTGACCGAGGTTCAAAATTTCGAAGACCATCGCCAATAGTCCTCGTGTTGCTTCTCAGTGCGACGTTAAAAAGTAATCATATCACATCACTCTGGTGGCGTGTTGTTAGCATCAGAGACTCATATTTCAGTATTATAGATAAAAGGCAAGAATATGGCTCATAATCGAATCTAATTGCATTTATTAAATAGAATAAAGTCTGTTGGCAACAATGATCAAGGAATGGGTGTGGTTTTTGAATTTTTTTTCGTATATAAAGTTTGATCTTTTTCCGATTTAAGTGTCTTTTTATAATTTTTATTTCTTGTCGTGGTAGGAAATTCAAATGGCGATGAATAATGAAATCAGGTCTGTTGCGGAATTTGTTTTATCTTTTGTGTTTTATAAATATAAGATTATTGATAAAGAACCAGAATTGGAATTGCCAGCTGAATCGAAAATTAACGATTTTATCAGTGATCTGAAAAACATTGTTTGGGTTGAATCGCACTTTGCAATGGCAGAATGGGACCAATTCTTGAAAAATAATTGTTCTCGAATGACTTCCTCTCGCAAACTTTATGCTACTTACGTCATTTTCGCTTGTTACTTGAAAAATGAGGAAAACCCTATCGGATTTAGATGCTTCTTGCAAATCTTAACGACTGTGGCTTCATTTGCCATTTACGCCAGCCAAATGGGTTTTTCGAGATCTACAGATGTGTCTGCTGAAATTATTGAAGCTTTTTATGGAAAGGAAATTGAAAAAAAAATTAACGATCAAGGAGGCTGGAAGGACTTCTCAGAATTTGTGAAACATAGACCGAGTTTAAATACTCTCGAAATTTTCAATGATGAGGATAGTATCCCGAGAAATCCTTCAAAAACTGCTTTTGAACTGAATGTAAATTTTCAAAGAGATTATAAGATAAACGGTCATGTTTTAGTAGATATTTCTGAAGATACAGTAGAAAATGACTTGCGAACGAATTGTCTCGTTAAAACAATAAAAAGCCTTACACAAGAAACTACCGAATTGATAACTGCTTCAAAAAAGCCTGAGGAAGTACAAGAGTGAATGGAGAATTAGAAATTCTATGATTTGCGAAGGACGACAATGTACTGCGAATGATGACTTTGACAATACGCATGAAGAAATTGTGAAAACAAACGTAGACTTTGATCAATCCAAGACGATATACAACGACTGAAAACTTTCATTGAAACTGTGTCAAAAGGAAGATTGCAGTAGTTGGATTATATTGACCTTTCAGTAACCTGTAGAATTTAAAGATATTAAATTATTGTGATATTTGCCGTTCGTCACGCCTACATTTTAAATTTGATATTTTAACTTCATGTATAGTTTTCTGCATCATTTATATTGTAAAAAGTTTTTGAACTACCTAAATAAACCATTTAAAATTACTTTTTTGTAAATTTTTCTTGTGTTTTTCATTGTATCGGATTGTTATAACTATGGAAATTTCATGCATGTACATTATTTTCTGTTCCAAACACCTGGGGCCGCGGTAGCCTCGTTGTCAAGGCCATGGATTAGCGGCCGGCGATTTTCGTTGAGTCGCGGGTTCGATCCTTGGCCGCCAAAGACCCGCCGTATAGCCGGGGCTGATGCACGTTAAATCTATCGGGGCCCAAAGTCCTCCCGTTGGCGTGGTGTGGATGTTAGGAGAGGGGGTGCCAGCTCGGGTGTTGTCCTCGTCACTTGACCGCTGTTCAAAATTAAGAGGTCTGTCTCCTATAGCCCTCGTGTTGCTTCTAGTGCGACGTTAATAAAAAAACTAAACTTTTCCAAACACTATTTGCCCTCGAAGACTTGCCTTCTTCAGGTGAGTACGGGCATGTCTCATTCTAGTGATATCTTCATTTCCCGTGTAGTCTATCGTCTCTGGTAAACGCCGCTGACGTGATCCCGGGATATCCTTCTCTATTTTCCACTCTTTCTCGTCAACTTGTTTCTTTTCTATTTTTCAAATGTCTGCTAATGTAACGTACCTTTTTTAGCAGAGCTTAACCATATATGGCTCTTGTGCCATTTAACTTAACCATCGCACGCTCTAAACACCATTCGTAATATATTTGAGTCGGTTAAAATGAGTCACCGAAATTTATTGCAGTTCTGAAGTCTTGAAATATATATATTTGACAATGGTGCAGAGTAATGGAAACCAGTGATAGTTAAATTTAATTATACGTGAAACGGAAGTTTATGTAATTAGATACAGACATGGGGTTTGCAAAAGGGTGGTATCAACTCTGGTGTTGCTCTTATTCTAAACTTGGCTCAAAATTGAAAGTATGTTGGCTGTGATTAGATCTCCTTTTGAGTAGAAATACGAAGTCGAACAACTTCTATAATATGGTATAGATTTAAACTGACTTACTAAAGTATACGCTGGATGTAAAAATTTATATTCAAGAATCGTGCAAGCATTGCAACTATAAGGTAAGCTAATTATTAATTCTAAAGGGAAGCTAATTATTAATTCTAAAAGGAAGCTAATTCTAAAGGGAAGGAACTTGTCCTACAGAATAAATTAATGTTAAGAAATAGTTTGGGAAAAAATACTTAAACTTTAATATTGATAACTTCTCGTATAGAGTGAAGTTCCCTCTTTATATATGTTTCCCTCTAAACAGTTTAGTGATCCTTCTCTATTTTCAACCAAATTGTCATTTTTTCCAATTTTTTCACGTCTGGACCACAGTTAAATTTTGTATGGAGCAGCATAGCAACATCTGGCTCTTGCGCCAATAAACTTCGCATTCACTCCCTCTCAACCATTTCAGTGTTTCCTTTTCGAAAATTATCAAGCTACGGACGCACTCCCAGGATACCCTAGCGATCCTTCTCTATTTTCGACTCTCCTTCTTGTCAACCACTTTTTACCTTTTGGCGCGGTGTGGAAGTTAGGAGAGGGGGGTGCCAGCTCGGGTGTCGTCCTCGTCACTTGACCGTGGTTCAAAATTACGAGGTCCGTCGCCAATAGCCCTCGTGTTGCTTCTAGTACGACGTTAATAAAAAAAACTAAACTAAACTAAACTTTTTACCTTTATTTTCAACTTCACGTCTAGACCACAGTTTAATCTTGTTTGGCGCAGCAGAGCCATATCTATCTCTTGCGCCAATAAACTTTACATTCACTCGCCCATTATCAAGGGACGCAGTAGCGTTCAAAAAACTCAATTGTGCTGTTTTCTGTTCATATGCAATGAATTCTTATTCTCTCTGTTCAGTGTTGTTCCGATATCCTACTGAGCATAAGTATTGACACTAGGGTCAGATATTTTATAGCATATATAAAAGGTATGTGCAGTAGTGTTTTCCCTAATTTTTTTATACAACCTACAGTGTGATTTTATTTTTATTCCATTCAGCAGGTTTCTAACGGTAAAACGAGTTGCATAATAGAGGATTCGAACTTATGACGGACTCCAATGCACATCGTATATAAGGTTTCAAGTAGAGCAGGAATGGACATGACGATGAATTTAGCAATAATGGGGTTAGAGAAACTACCGGAGAGGATGCCTTTCCAGGCGTTGAGTAGTCTGCAGTACGAAATAAGATGCTTATTAGAAGGTCTAGATTATTTGTTAAGAATGTAAAAAGGGTTGATATAGAAATTTTAGTCAAAGTACAATAGATAAGTCTTAATAACAATTGTATCCCAATGTTTGATTGAAATTACTTTTATTAGCAGACTCATTGATATAAACATATATTTCATTACTTTTATCGTCTATTCTACATTATATTTTGTTCGGTATATTATTGTGGTAATGGTTATTTATAAGAATAAAAAAATGTTCACATACAAAGTGTAATGTGACTCCAATTTTATCTTGATTTACCCAAGACTGAGCTCTCATGGGCTTACCTGCTTCAAGTAAGCGCAGACATCACTCTTGGTCACGGTAGCCTACTAACCGCGACTCGCGGATGGTGATTTTCGTCGAGTCGTGGGTTCGAACCTCGATGCAACGAAAGACTGACTCGTGTGGTGACCGGGCATGACAGAATAGTCCCACTGCAGCTCATGCATATCGTAAGAGGCGACTAAAATGGGTACACAGTGTCTGGGGGTATAGCCGGGCACCCTGCCCCTGGGGATTACATCAGGGGATCTTGCCTTCTTCAGGTAAGTACGGGCATCATGACCCTGAAGTACCTTAGTGATCTTTTTCTTTCCCATGGGGTTTACTGTCTTTAGTAAACACAGGTGACGCACTCCCGGGATACCCCTAGCGATCCATTTCTATTTTCGACCCTCTTTCATGTCAACCTTTTACCTTTTTTTTCAACTTCCCGTCTAGACCACAAATTAATCTTGTTTGGCGCAGCATAACCATATCTGGCTCTTGCGCCAATAAACTTTACATTCACTCACTCACCACGAAAGACCTGCCGTATAGCCGGGGCTGATACACATTCAATTAAATTTGAAGTCCTCATATTGGCTGGTATGGAAATTAGGAGAAGGAGTGCCAGCTCTTGTGTCTTCCTCGCCACTAGACCGAGGTTCCAAATTACGAGGTCCTTTGCGAATAGACCTCGTGCTGTTTCTTGTGTGACATTTATAAAACTAAACCAAACGGACATCACTCACCCGAGGCACCTTAATGAACTTTTCCCATTGAGTTTGTTATATTTAGTAAAAATGGGTGACGCGTACTTGAGATCCACAAGCAATCCTTCTCTGTTTTCGACCCTCTGTCTTGTCAACCAATTTCTCTCTCCTTTTTTTTTCTTTCTTTTTTCTCTTTCTTTCTTTTTTTTTTTTTTTTTTTTCCCTTCAATTTTTTGAAAGTTTGCATCACTGTTACACCTTGTTTGACACAAGATAGCCAAATCTGACTCTTGCACCATTAAACTTCACCATCATTCATTCTTGCTCCCTAACACCCGTGTGGTAACCGGGTGTGAAAGAATAATTCTACTGTCGCTCCTTCATGTCGTAAGAGGCATCTAATATAGGTACTCGGTGTCTGGGAATATAGCCGAGCACCTTGCCCCTTGGGATTATATCAAATTACCTCAGGAATGTGCCTTCTTCAGGTAGGTACGGGCAACATAATCCCGAGGCATCTTAGTGATCTTTTTTTTCCCCATGGGGTTTACTGTCTTTGGTAAACACGGATAAGGTCCCCTTGGAGAACCCTAGTTATCTTATTTTTATTTTTACAAATGTTTGGCGCAGCATGGCCAGCTTTGACTCTTACGCCATAAGACCCCACTGTCACTGTCACTCACTCATACTCTAGCAAACCTTCTGAATTTTCGACCTTCCTTCTTGTCAACAAAAAAAAATTTTACCTTCTATTTTTTTCAAACGTCTAAATCACAGTTTTACATTTTACCAGCTTTACACTCACTCATTTACTTTGTTTGGAGCAGCTGGGCTACATCTGGCTTTTGCGCTTCTCAAATACTATCACTCAATCACTAATTCAAATGTCTAGATCACAGTTACACCTTGTTTGGCGCAGTATGAACCCATCTTGCTCTTGCACCATAAGATTTCACTATCACTCACTCCCGAAGACTGAATGGTTTCCTAAATGTCTCGCATCGACAGAAACGGAGCTTGCTCAGAGTGTCGGCTTTGTAGCCTAGATCCCTGCTATTTTCCGACTCGGAAGTGCAATATCGGCGTTACAAGGGGAAGTGCCATCTCGGGTGTCGTCCTCATCACATGATCGAGGTTCAAAATTACGAGGTCCGTTGCCAAAAGCCCTCGTGTTGCTTTTAGTGCGACATTAATAAAACCAATCCAAGTACAATATAGTCGCGTGGCACTCAAATGGTTAAGAGAAAGATTATAAAAATAAAAACTTGGTGACTTATAAATACTATTTATACAAATTAGAAAAATGTTTAGTTTTGTATCCATTATTATGGTAGCTATGGTTCACGTTTTTTGAATGGTTAGGGTCTCGAGCTGACGGCCGGTGTTGTTTCCTTCAAGTCGTGGGTTCAAGTCCTGACTTCAATAAATATCAACCGTTTAGAGAGGCTGAGGCTCGTTTTATGTCGATGTTCGAAGTCCTTATACTGACATGATGTGATTTTGAAAAGAGGTGCCGTCTTCGTCGAGTGATTGAGGTTCAAAATTACGAGGTACGTCGCCAATAGTTATTGCGTTGCTTCTTAGTGCGACGTTATTTAGCAATCAGTCCGTCAATAGCCAGATTTGGCTCCACTGTTACTCACTCACTCTTGTGACGTTAACGACCCGTGTGGTGACCGGGGATGACAGAATAGTCTCACTGTAGCTCATGCATGTCGTAAGAGGCGACTAAAATGGGTACCCAGCGTCTGGGGGTATAGCCAGGCACCCTGCCCCTGGGGATTATATCAGGGGACCTCGGGGACTTGCCTTCTTCAGGTAAGTACGGGCATCATGACCCCGAGGCACCTTAGTGATCTTTTTCTTTCCCATGGGGTTTACTATCTTTTGTAAACACGGGTGACGCACTCCCAGGATACCGTAGCGATCCTTCTCTATTTTCGACCCTCTTTCTTGTCAACTATTTTTACCTTTTTTTCAACTTCACGTCTAGACCACAGTTTAATCTTGTTTGGCGCAGCATAGCCATATCTGGCTCTTGCGCCAATAAACTTTACATTCACTCACTCACTCACTTGTGACGTTAACAAAAAATTCAATTATCAGTGGTACTTTAATATGTAGTTGAATTAATTTAACATTTTATGTACAGCATTTTGGTTGAATCCTTTTGTAACCCACGCCTGGGCGAGGTAAAACAAAATTGCACCGCAAAAAACGAATGACACTAAGGTATATGTGATATGCTTTTAACAAGATTTTGGTTTGGTGATGTATGAAAGGGTTTGTTATATGACTTAGAAATCAATAAAAATAGTACTATGGACTGGTACGTGTTTTGCCGACAGCTTTACTCGATTACTGGGTAAATGAAATTGTATTTGATGATTCTGGAACGATTGTTGTGATGGGAAAAAAGCAAATTTGGCAAAAGGAAATATGGAAGTGGTAATCCTGTTAATTTAAATAGGGTATTTGACTCCATTGGAAAAAAAGAACGAGCAATTTTTATATCCAAGTGATTGAGATGCGTACGAAAGATGAAGCGTTAGTATGATTCAGCAATGAGTTTCATTCGTTTTCACTATAATATCGAACAGTTAAAGGCCTATGAGATATATGTTCTTTTGAAAGTCATTTGCGGTCTGACTTTTAAGGATATAGATACTGATGCCCGTACTAATCCAATAGCCGTAGGAGCCGGCTAAAAGGTTTTTACACAACAACTCTGCCTATTTGGAAGAATTCATGTGGCAATGAAACCATTATCTTCAGGTTGATGTCTACAGAGCTTCATGATCGTGATCATGTAGGCGACATTGTTTAAGTCGAGTCGTGTGTTCAAGTCTGATGCCAATGAAGACCCTTCGTGTTGTGGAGCTGATGCATTAACCTGTTCACTCCCAGCGTACGACATGCGATACGCTCGCGTTTGCTCTCCTGTGCCCAGCGTATCACATTAGATACGCTCCGAGAATGCCTGCTGCAGACCAACATATTGATAGAGATACGCTTGATGAGAACGTTTTATTTGAATTTTTTTAATGTTACTATATGGCATTAGAATACCGCGAAATCTATATAGATAATAGGTTATTTGGAGTGCTGACCTTGGTGATATGGGCTTGGATTTCACTTCTGACTATCAGGAGGGAGAGGGGGGTAATTGTTAAAAGCACATGCTGCGGCGTGGCTCTTTAAATGTAATGACATGGTTTATAGGGTGCACTTGCTTTCTATTTGCTTTTTTCTTTCTTGCTTGCTTGAAGTTCGAATGAGAATTTATGGATGTTTAGGGGGGTTAGGGCTTTTGGTAACAAATGCTCCCGGCTGTTCGTTCCATTCGGTTGGTTTTTATTTGTAGAGACAGTCATGACGAAAAGAAAGTATTTATCTGAGAATTAGATATTTATTATCTTTAAATTTGTGAATTATCGAATGAATCTGATGGTGATCTGAGCGAAAATAATCCAAATCTGTACATAGCCTTTAAAGAGGGAAAAAAGGTCGAAGAAGATGTGTCCTTTGCTCAAAATCTTGCGTGAAGCGTCAAAAGTAGACAAAATATGTTTGTAAGACATGTGACGTTGGACTATGCATTGAAGATTTTTTTTTTAATAAAAATACCATACAGCAAAATAAGATTCATTTTTTATATCTTAATATTCCATGTAATGGTACATCATTACACCATGAAATTTCTGTAACAAATGTAAATATGTTTTGTATTTTCTTAAAAGATATGATTACTTATGTAATAAATTTATGTGAAGAACATACAATTTTTGATTAAATCTTTTTTTTTCTTCCGTATATATTAAGTTTAATGCATTTTAAAGAATATATGTAAAAACCAAATTATTTATTCAATAGCCGATTTTAGAGAAATTTTTTCGCGAATTAGGCTTAATATCTAAAATCGTCAGGGCACAGCGTGACACTCCGCGGTTAGAAGCCGAGGGCCCAGAGAAGCACTTCTTTTTTTATCCCTCCGGTAGTGAAAGGGTTAAATCTATAACCGCTCCAAGATTTTCCGTTGGCGTGGAAGTTTGGAGATGAAGGTACCTGCCCCGGTGTTGTCTTCGTCACTTGACCGTGACACAAAATTACGACATTCGTCGCCAATGGCCATCAGTAAGGATCCAGTACAACATCGGCATGCGGTAGCACCATGACTCCACGCGGCAATTTTATGCCTGATAAACTCCGTCTATGCGGTGAATCTGTTTTGTAGTCATTATGTAGGACAGAACTTTCGACATTACGCCGTTGATCAGATCAGACTTATATTGCAGCCAGATTTTGGACAACGCTACACACACAAAAAAAAAAAAAAAAATGAAAAATGGGAAGTATAAGATCATGACGTCACACTCTGTGAACACATTGTTAGTATTTATTTACTTTTGAATTTCGAAATTATGTAATATCTGTAGTTCCAACATATACAGTTATGTCTTTTCCTTAATTTTATTAAAAAAATATATTCTTTTTCCCAATAAAGGCTGAGTGTGGGGATGATTATCTTTCGGTGGAGGGAGAGTGCGGTTCTAAACTCTTTGAGTAAGCTCGGTCCTCTTAGATATTCTGCCAATAGCCCTCGTGTTTCTTCTAAGAGTGATGTTAATAAATAATTTTTTTAAAATAAAGTCTTCGGGGCTTTCCTTCAAGTTTTCGCCATTTTGTAATTTCCTATTGAAAAGGGTATCCCTTCAAAGTAATCCCAGAAATTGTTTCTACTTATTTCACAGATTGATCATGGTTAAATTAACAAACGCAGTTAAATTATATCAATATTTATTCATAATTATATAGTGAGCAATATGGATCTTTTTTGAAATTTTATTTCATACGATTATTGGATTCCATTGCATTAGCGTTCAAAAATTAACTTTTTGAACCATTTCACACCATTTTTCTTTTTGTATCCAAGGTGGTAACTTAAATATAATTTTACTCAACATTTTAAAAAAATTTTAATAATTACGATATATATAAATGGCATGCATTTGTAAAAAAATTTTTTTTTTAGCATAACTTTGTTCAGATAGCACACAGACAAAATAAAATTTATTTAAACTATTTCAGATGCATATTCTGTAAAGATTCTTGCTGAAATTTTGCTTTATACATAGCCCGTTTGCTATAATTTACCCAATTAAAATTCTATAAAGAGTAATTAATTAATTACATTTCATTGCTTTTAAATAAAATTGTTCTTTACCTCCTCCATGGATTAAATATGTGAATAAAATACTTAAGTATGCTATTAAACTACTTTAAGTCAATCCTTTCACAGCTTATATATCTGAATTTTAAAAAAATCAGATAAATTTCGAAATTACTTCTTTTTACTCTAAGAAATATTGATTTCTAGAAAACAATTTAAAATGTAATAAAACATATCAAAGGATTCAAATCAATTTCAAGTTCTAATAAACACATACATTTCTAGATATATAAATTGTATTAAATTATTTGTATTGCCCTTTTAATGTTTGTTGGGAAAATTTTGATCTGTTATGTATCTGTGTTTGGCACACCTAACTATATAGGATTTTCATTCAGCTTAAAGATCTCAGTTCATGACATTCTTTTGGGAAGAAACCAAATATTTTTCAGAAATTCATGAGACAAATATCATGACATAAAGATTTGCCTTGACATTTAAATTTTAAAATCTTAAAGATAACGTGCATATTTTTCATTTTAAAATTATTCTTAACTACTATACGTGAATTCTTATAGATATGAATATAAGGTAAGGAAATATATTTAAAAAAAACAGTGTAAGCTTATTGCAGGTAGTCTCTATGATATGAACAATATTCAAAATATAGGGCATGAATATAGAAAGCTAAGCATTATTTAATATTACGTTGTCAGTAATTTAGTTTATAAATAAAAGAAATGCTATCTTAGGTATAAAATATAGGTTAAGAATTTAATTATAATTTAACAAATATATTAGAATTATTGTAAGAAAATAGAAAAACTCTTAAAGAATTGATTATAATATCCTATTTTAGGTTGAAAAGCACTTCCCTTTAAGAAATTCTTCTGAGTAACTTAAGAAATTCCTTGATTCTTTTAAACCAATTGTCAAAAACTATCAAATAAATTGTTCTATCTTGTTGAGCTCCATATTTTTACAATATCTTATTAATAATTTAATCTATGAAATGAATATTCTACTTTTCACAAAAAATTCCTTCAATATGGAAATGAAAAATTTTATTGAAATAAAGGAATATATAAAAATAAAAATTTTCTTAAAACTGACCATAAACGAGAATATATTATAAAACATTTCAATGCAATTATCCTTGTATAAATATCTCTCATTTCTCTCTCTTGCTTTGGTATAAATTGTCCATCACTCTAAATTTCGAATCTGAAAGAAATTGATTTTTATAGCATTGTGATATTCCATCTTAAATAAAAATAAATTATAAAAATATTCTAACTAGATTAATAATTAAATCATATATAAAGTTGTATCATAACAAACGTAAATTAAAAACACTTTAATGTAACCTTATTGCATATGCTTCAAAATTTAAAATGCAGAAATTCATAGAGCAAAATAGAAATCCCAAAAAAATTAATGAACCAAATCGAAAATTAGAGTTGAAATATTTTATTTTAACTAAATATTCATAAGAAATATCAAAATTTAGCAGCTCATGTCATCGTTAGTATATTTTGTGAAAATAAACGTTATTCATTACGTTTCATTTTTTAACTTTACTTTTATCTCATAATAAATTACATGGGATTGATATTGTTTATACAGTTGGTATTTTATCAGCTTCATTTTTATGACAATATTGCAGAATACAGTTATTTCTCTACTTTTTATTTAACATCTTCGTCCTCTCAACTCATATAAGCTTCATATGAAATGTTCTTTTTGTGCTTTTTATACCTCTACAAATACCCTTAAACTATTTTGCTGTTATACTTTATAATGCACTCCAGTTTTAGAAGCGTGGAAACGAATTCAGTTTGTTATTTTATTAGACAGCCGTTTAATTTTAAGTACAGTTCATGCGGCTCAGGTCTTGCACATTTTAAGCATTCGTGAGATATTTTAGTTACCATTTCTCATCATTATTTTACAAATTTTCTAACTAATATTAACTGAAAAAATGTATATTTTTCTTAGAAAGTAAAACTATTCAACAACGATGAAGAAACGTAAAATAGGGGGGAAATAACTAAATGGATGCTAATCTGAGTATTTGACGGTAATTTTTAGAAAGCAGTATTTCTCATTTTGAGAAAGAAGAAAGAAATGTGTGGTGGGAGATCAGATATTATTCCTGCATCAATGTTATTAGTAATCGAGCTTAAAGTATTTATGATTCATATTTTGAAGTTTTCTCTTGTTTATGCTACTTCGGATGATTCAATCACGAGTTACTTTTTAATTGGAAAAAAAATGTATTAATGCCTTTTTGCAGTTTATATGACTATACTTTTTACCATATTATGTTCTTTAAATTTAGAAATATTCTGAAAATGCACAATGATCCATTTTACTGTAAAAAATTGAAAATCTAATTAAATTTAAGTATAAGTGAAATACAATACTTGTTACGTAGTACAGAGTAAACTTATTGAAGAGAAATGAATAGCATGTTAAAATAATTTGTTTTCTTTACATTAGTGAAGTCAGAACACGAGCATAATTTTGGAACATTTGGTTAAAAAAATTATGTGGAGTCTGACTTGTATTCTTTAATATCAGGTAAAGATAGATTTAATACTAAACAGGATTTTAAAGGTAACTGTAGAGATTCTGTTTTAAACACTAGTTTAGTTTAGTGTTTATTAACGTCCCACTAGAAGCAACACTAGGGTTATTGACGACGGAACTCGTAATTTTGAACCCTTGTCAAGTGACGAATACGACATCTGAGCTGGCAACCCCCTCTCTTCACACCCACACTACGCCAACGGGAGGATTTTAGGCCTCGACAGACAGAATACCACTTTCTGTTTTATAACAAATGCTCTCGATAAAAATCCTTTTTGAAATACTAAATAAGAGTAAGACAATGAGACAAACAAAAATTCACTAAAAAACGAACAATCACTATTTTTTCATTTTACGATTTATTAACAGGGCGATGGGTTTTATTTTTTTTTTTTTTCAGCTCCATTTTCACTTGTTACAATTTCAATGGACATTTAAATTTTCTAAATATACCATGTTTCTAAAGGATATTATAAATACTATTTTGTATGTTGTTTAACATCAAATTTTTAGTCTGTTTTACTTGCTCAATTCAGTGATGGAAATTTTAAGAGACATATCACTTATTGTAAGTATTTACAATATTTACTGGTTGGAGTCCCCCAGTCTTCTCACAGGTGACTTTTTTAAAAGAAAGTTCAAAAAAAAATTATAAAAAGCATAGCATATAGTTTCTAGCATATTTTTTTTTAAAATAAAGAACAAATAGTTCAATAAATAAAGCGATCTCTGAAAATTGCATGAAGAGTAATAAATGAATAGAAGCACACACAGTGATATTATATGATGTAAAATAACCAAGAGCTATGTAGAAAGGGGCAGAAATCTTAGCGAAGATTGAGTGGGAAAAGAAAAACAAAGAGCTAAGCTCATTCAGGATTTTGAACTTAAAAATTTGTATAAAATCCGCTAATTGATACGTCAGTCCATTGTTCAATTGAAAGGAGGTCAAATGCTCATTCCATATAAATAACGAGTAGACGAGTAGTATGTATCAATATATTTCCGAATAGAATGGTTTGAAAATTGAAAAAAAAAAAAAAAAAAAAAAAATTGAGACTGCACGAGGACTATTGGGAAGACTTCTTAATTTCGAATCATGATCGAGTGAAAAAAACGACACAGGAATCACGATATCACCGAATTTATTCAAGACAGGGAAATAATGAAACGAAGAGTACTGAAAGCTGCATCTGGTATTTCTGATTATCTTGCTTTCTATGTGATCTAAGCAAAAGCTATGCCCTCGGGGGCTTACGTATTTCAGATAGGCATGGGAATCATCATAGGTACGGTCTTTTTCTTTCCCGTGAGCTTTACTGTCTGTGGTAAACACGGTGACGCTCCTCCTACCATGCGTTCCTTCTATATTTTCGACCCTCTTTCTTGCCAACCAATTTTTATCTTTTTCTTTAATTTTTTTTCAAACTTCTGGACCACAGTTACATCTTGTTTGTTGCAGCATAGTCACAACTGGCTCTTGAGACATTAAACTCTCTCACTCACTAAATAAGAGTTATTTTAGGACTCTTGTGGCCTGTTAAGGTCCACTGGGATAAATCGAACCTAGTCAAATTGCGAATTAAATGAAATAAATGGCATTAGCAGTTAAAGGAATTCCCATAAGTTCAAATTATACGTTGATATTTGTACACATCACACGTGTAGAAAATCTTAGGGAAAAACGATAGTACAACATTTTTCTGTCGAAGAATTAGGTGCACAAAAGACATCATTTCATTATCGCCACCCAAGATGTACAAATGATAATTCTTTCTCTGTGTGGAACTTTTATTACGCTGCAAGGCTACTTTTATTATGATTATTGTAGTTTCTTATGTTATTACATAATCGTTAAATATCTTTTAAAAAGAGTTTTATGTAAAAATCAGGAAGAATGAAATTTTTACACTGTTGTATATGTATACATAGGTGGTTATCAAAATAATGGAAACACCACAAAATAATACAAATTTATTAATAAGTCATTGGACCCTCTTTAGCATGCATAATGGCCCGAATATATCTAGAAGCTAAAGTTATCCAAATCATGTATGATATGTTAATAGGAATATTATAAAATTCATTATATAAGAAATATTATATAGGAATATAAATATATAAAAATATTATTTAAGATATATTATATATGAATAGAAATATATAATATTTTTATATATTTCTAAAGATATAGTTCAAAGAGAGAGTATGGTGGTGGAGAATGGCTGTAGACTCTACTTTCTAAAGAATAGATCAGAGTGGTTCAGAGATCTATCTGTATGGATTGGACAATTATCATCCTGGAAGACGATATCTTTGGATGGAAATAATAATTACATCACTGAACGCACCTGGTTAGCTAAAGTGTTCACATACTCCATTACAAATACTTGGCATTTTAGGTCTATGATAGGGTCTGAAGAAAATCACGACCGGAATGCCCAAATCGTAACAGAACCGCCTCCATGCTATGCAGTTGAAACAAGGCAATTTGGATAATACGCTTCTGTAGACGTTTTCCAGAAGTAAGCAAATCCAGATGTGGGATGCAATGTAAAAGATGATTCATCTGACCTTCATATTACTTTCATCCATGCATTTTTAGACCAGTCTTTATGCTTGTGATACCATTTGAGACGACGGTTTGCATTTCCAATTGTAACGGCTTGGGAATAACTACTCTGCCAGAGATATATTGTTTGTGCAGCTCTCTTCCCACTGTAATTATTGATGCAGAAATCAGTAAATGCTTATTTAGTTCTTCAATCACTTTGGATGTAATTGTCTTTTTCTTAAGGCCACAATCTATTTCAGTATTCGATGGTCTCTCTCAGTCAGTTGAGTCTGGTAGATGTTGTTTTTACTTGTACATGTTAATATATTATCACGACTTTCAAGACTGTACCTCGAGAAACACCCACAAAGTTAGCAGTTGGGGTTACAGGTGTTCCTACTTTGCGAGTTCCAACAATTTGCTCCATCTGAAATTCTCTAGAGTCTAACATCTCGCAGTACTTAAGAAAGAACAAGATAGTCTTGAGCTATATAATAATTTGCAGACAATAGACAATATATTTACATTTTTTAAATAATAAATTAGGGTGCCCAGACTCTGTTAGATGATAAACATGAAACCTGTTTGTCAAGAAGATAATTTAATCCGCAAAGTAATTCAATAAGGTTTATTCAGTTATTTTTATTCTAACAAAAGTTCTAATTAAACAATTGGAAAGTGAAAGCACGACTTATTCATGGGTACTTTTCCTTCATTTCAATGAAATCGAACAGCACGACAATATGAATCAAGTATCATTTTCTTTTGGCAATGAATCAGGCATGTGACAGCACGATTCTGTCAGTGTATTACAGAATAGGTTTTAATCAATCCTGTGAATCTCGTCTGCTAATAAGATTCCGTCAAATGAGTTCAATAAATAAGAACATCGTAAATGAACGCCGAAAGAAATCTACTGCAGCACAGGAGAGGCTTGTTTATCCCTAAGAAATAGAACAGCAACTCGACACCTGAGCTGGCACCCCCCCTCCTAACATCCACACCACGCCAACGGGAGGATTTTGGGCCCCGAATAGATTTAACGTGCATCAATCTCGGCTACACGGCGGGTCTTTGGCGGCCAAGGATCGAACCCGCGACTGAACGAAAACCGCCGGCCGCTAGTCCACGACCTTGACCACTAGGCTACCGCGGCCCTTCTACTTGACTGAAACAAAGCCCGACATGAGCTTACGACCGTGATCACTCTGCTACCGCGAGCGAGCCTAGTTCAGTCGTATCACTGTTTCCTCATAAGAAACTGATTTCTTCTCAGACATAATTAAGACGCTACCATAAAAATAGTGGAGACATAAAGAACACTCCAAATCTGAATGGGGAGAGTTTCCTATGTATAGTAATAGTATAAAAATAGAGATGCCTAATAGGTATTATACTATTAAAACTATAACGACACTTTATAATCCGGCATGGCCAAGATCCCGAAAGTGTCGGATTAAAAAACGATGTATTTAAAAAGTTTATACATGTATATACATCCATGTGGTGACCGGTGTGAATGAATAGTTTCACTGTAGCTCATGTATGTCGTAAGAGGCGACTAAAATGGTACCCAGCTTCTGAGAGTATAGCCCGGCACCCTGTTCCTTGGGATTATGTCAGGGGACCTCAGGGATTTACCTTCTTTAGGCAGCATACCCCTGAGGCATCCTAGTCTTTCCTATGGGGTTTACTGTCTTTGCTAAACACGGGTGACGTGCCCCCAGCATATCCTAGCAATCCATCTCTATTTTCGACTCTCCTTCTTGTCAAACAATTTTTCTTTTTTTTCAAACGTCTAGACTACAGTTATATCTGGACTACAGTTACAGCATAGCCACATCTGGCTCTTATTCTAGAAAATTCACTTTCGTTCACTTATACTATATGAGTATATAGAATTTTTGAAATTTTCCTCTTTTAAACCTGAATATTCTCGAGTTGCTTACACTGAAAGACAGAATGGTTTAATGGTGCAAGATCCAAATCTGGCTAAACTGCACCAAGCATTTATTTAAAATACGTTACGTGTAAAATATTGGAAGAAAAAGGTAATAAAATAAATAAATAAGTTCTTTTCAAATTTTGCACAGAACAGGTTTTGCCACCTAAATGTGCTTTTTTATAATTATTATTAAATAACTAAAATACAAAAATTAAAATAAATGATAAAATATCGAGAAATGGACAGTAAAAAACTTTTCCGATATAAAAATAAAGGGAAACGGTAAATTATTAAATTGTATATATTTAAGTTACATGTAATTAAAATTAAAACAAACGATAAATTATTAAATTGAATATATTTAAGCCATATGTAATTAAAATAAAAACAAAATCATTCATATTTTCAACATCCTTCCTTTACAAAACTGGATTTTCAGAGATTGCTGCTGTGGCTCAATAAAAATGTCGGACACTATGTCCTTGCATTTAATTGCCTAAAATAAATAGTTAAAAAATAACGTAGAATTTTTCTTATGTATATATTTTATTAAAATTGGTTCTCTATTAATTTTTTCGTAAAAAATAAAATTCGATTCCAGCTGAAAAAAAAAGTAAAAGAAAATTTTTAAGAAAATCAGTCAAAAAAGAACTCGAACAGGTGGCGATATTGTCATTTTTATCGGCAATTCAAAGTGAGATTTCCCACTTTGGCATTATTTGCCGATTTGAAATTTTGAATTTCGCATTTCAATCTACATTTTTATTCATTGTTGTGAGTTTAGTAAAATTAGAAGTATTAAATGGAAAGGTAAAGAGGTCAGAGGTCAATAGAGGTAAGAAAACTCGTTTTAATGTATTTCAAAGAAAGAAAATCGATTCATAAAATCAGTAAAGTCGTTAATAGATCTCATTCTACAGTTTTTGATGTAATAAAATGTTTCAAAATCAATTGAAAATAAGCACACATCTGGAAGACCAAAAGCTTT
Source organism: Nephila pilipes (assembly GCA_019974015.1). NCBI lineage: Eukaryota > Metazoa > Arthropoda > Arachnida > Araneae > Nephilidae > Nephila > Nephila pilipes. Next base: position 381,900 of record BMAW01097174.1, read on the forward strand.
TTCGAACAAAGAGGATCGATGGATTCTAAGACAATGCGTTTTAAATCCTAAACTTAGTGTTCCTAAGCTAACCAATGAAGTGTCACAATACCTTTATAGAACTGTTAATCCAGAAACAATACAGATTTTACGCAGAAGCAATTTATATTGGACAGTGGCACGTAAAAGGTCATTTATAAATAAATGCAACTGATTGAAAAGAATGAAGTTCGCAAAAACTGATAAATATAAAGACTTTTCATTTTGGAAAGCAGTTTTCTGTGCTGGTAAAAGCAAATTTAGTCTGTTTCACTCAGATGGTCAACGTTATGTATGACGAAATCAACAACTTCTAGAGCAAAATTTAAGAGCTACTGTAAGGCATGGTGGCGGCTCTGTCATGGTTTGGGATTGCATGTCTACCAGTGGTTCAGTAAAACTTCACAGAATTGATGGCATAATGGGCCACATAAAGCATTTCACCATTTTGAAAGAATGCTTGCTACAAAGCGCTTAGCAATAGGAGATTTAGGAGGTTTTCAGTTATTATCAAGACAATGATCCAAAGCATACAGCAAATATTGTGCGCTAATAGCTTTTGTATATATGCCCACATGTGTTAGAAACACCTCCACAATCACCTGACTCAAATATGATTGAAAATGTATGGGCTTATTTGAGAAATAAATTAAAAAACACACCCTAAGAAGACACAAATGGACTTAATATATGCACTCTAACTTGAGTGGTCTAAAATGGATCCAAATTTTTGTAAAAAATTGCAGAATCAATCTTGTCCTGTTTATTTTCGTGTCAGTGTCTCAGTTAGAATCAATGCTCGAAAAACTTTTGTGAGAGATGTGAAGACGAGAGATCGTGTTATGCGATAGGATTTTTGGTTAACTGCAATTGGTGGAGAAATGTATTGTTTGTGCGTATGGAGTTTAACGGTTAGAATTTTTCAGAATAAACAGAAGTCAGAAATTTATAAGAATATTTTCAAGTCTTTTAGTTTTGGGGTCAGGGTTGTAATCTGAAATATTATGTAGGAAATTAACTTTAAGCAATAAAAGAGTCGTCGGGTGGAATAATGGGGTTGCTGCCGTAAATGGAACTGAACCTCAAAGCTCTTACGTGACGTAGAAAAGTATAGCGAGTGAGGTAAAATTCTTTTCATATGGCCGCGGCTCGAAAGTACGATTTCCATCACCAATAGGATTGGTTTTATTAACGACCCAGTAGAAGGCAAAACGAGGGCCATTGGCGACGGACCTCGTAATGTTGAGCCTCAGTCAAGTGACGTGGACGACACTTGTATTGGCACCTCCCTCTCCTAGCACACTACTCCAACGGGAGAACTTTGATCCACGACAGATTTAATGTGTATTAGCCCCGCTACACGGCGGGTTCTTAGTGGCATCAAGGTTCGATCCCGCGACTCGACGAAAACCGCCGGCCGGGAGCCCACGACCTTGACCACTAGGCTACTGCGCTACATCACAAAAGAAAAATTTAAATGTTAAGCTAATCAAAATTAATAATAGTCCAGTTATTAAATCAAGCGAGACTTCTGTGAAATTTAACACACACACACATACATATACATATATATATATATATATATATATATATATATATATATCACAGCAGATCAATAACAGACTAACCCAGGATGGCTCGTGATGGAAGCCAGTGTGGGTCTTTCTGGGGTTCCTGGCATT
>BMAW01097174.1:383624-407397 GCA_019974015.1 Nephila pilipes
CAATTTGTACTTCGTTCAGTTACGTATTGCTCATACAATAGCGACTATATTATAAGTAATGTTTTTCAGCTTAATGAACAGTCTTGGAGAATTCAAGAAATTTAGATAATATATAATATTTTTTTTTTAAATTTTGTAGTAATAAAAATCAAAATCAATCAATCCGCTTGAAAATATCCTATTATCATCGATTTCTCTCAAACATTTGCTGTATGCAACCAAACATCCAGTCTATATCCCACTAAAACCAACCAATCAATCAACAAAACGTCCAGTTATGCGAGTTTCACTCTTGAATTATTTCTGTTGGTGTTATATTTTTGGAATATCTTTGTTTTCGTATTTCAAATCTCTCTTCTACTTTATTATGGCAGGAAACCCAGTGATGCATCGATTAATGAATTATATTTTTCCTAGTTTTTATTTCAAACATGGCTTTTTTCCCAAACCCGAATCATGTGAATCATTTGTTTCAGAAGACGAATTTGAATTGTTTGATCTCATTGTTAAAGGAATATGGGTGCAATATTACGTCACTGGAGAGAGATTGTTGGATTTTTTCTATCATCACTATGAACGCATTCTGTCTTCGGCAGAAAAGTACATTAAATATGTTATATATGCTTGCATTTTGGTTGAAGGTCTTACTAAAGATGTATGGGATCGATTTCTAGCCGTATGTACCCTCGTTACAAAAGTAGGATTACTTGCTTATCAACTTTCTGGTAAACAATTCTACAAATTGGCTCCTGATATTTTAAAGGTCTTCTTCGATAAAATTCTGAAGGGAGCTTTTTACAGAAGTGGGGGTTGGGAATGTCTTCATAAGCATCTTTTCAATCGTGAATATTCGAGAATCTACGATGAACTCAGAGCCGCATTTATTGAGAATAATTTGGAGTATCAAAAGGGGTTAGCAAGTAAAATCGAACCGGTTATTCCGCTCTTGGAAGATGAAATGGGCAACATAAAAAAAGAATCAATAGAACAGGAAAGGTATAGCAAATATTTAACTCGCAAAGTGATGTCATCTGCAAATGTCCCTCTCTTAGAAGAATTAAATTGTCCCAAATCTCTAGAAAAGCAGCTGGTTTCAAGTCAAGCAAAATCACCAATTTCAGATCCTGTACCCGAGGCAGTTATCCATTCAAAAGAGCCAAAAGCCCGTTTAGAACTTATTGAAGATTCTAACAGTTCTGCTGAAAGTGTTATGATTAATGCAGAAGAACAAAACGTCGAATCTTTGAGCGAAAAGGGTTCATCAAATCTGACAGTAACTGTAAGCAATATATTTGGAAGCTCAAATTCAACTATATCAGGTCCAGAGAAGTTAGTGTCAGATACTAAATCCAAATCTACAGACCATGCTGATCAACTTAAGGTAAATATGAAACAACTACTTGATCCATATTGTTCTGATAAAAGCATCATGACCGATTCAAAGGAGCTGAAAGACTGTTTTAAATGTGAAAACATTCATTCGCATGTGCAATCGAATGAAATTAATAAACGCTCAAATTCATCTCTATCTCCGAGCGATGTCTTATATTTAAATGGTTTTGCAGATCTAATGAAATTAAAGATTGAAGACCTTATCTCGTCTTTTGAGTCTTTGAGCTTGGAATGCTCGTAACAGCGGAAACCTATTCATCATTATGATCAAATAATTAGTTTCTGACTCTTATGATCATTAAGCTTTAATCTCTTTCATAAAATTAATAAAGTTTCAGACAAATTAAATTTCTAAATGCACTTTTATATTGAAAATTTCGGAAAAGTTTTAGTTATTCTGGTATGTTTTAACCTGTATTTTAAATTTTCACCCTATTTCGGTATGTTTTAACCTGTATTTTATTTATATTGTAGTGATTTACTTCTTTTTTCTTCTCTCGTTTAGTTGTGTGCATGTGTAGATAATATAAATGAACTATGTCTTTTTTAAAAGAGAAGAATGCACTCCAAAATGTATTGTGAAAGAATCGGGAATAACTTCTTGTAAATTTTGTGTCGAAATAAACATGTGTAGAAGTGCTTAAATAATTCTTAACTTGCAAATGTACATACTGATATTATGTATACATGTTATTACAAATAAATTATTAAAACTGCAATTCAATGCGACTCATGGGAATAACTTTAAGGGATTCAATAAGGCTGTCGTTGCATGATATTAAAAAGAACAGAACTCAAATATTAAGGTAGGAAAATAAGCCAGAAAAAACTTACTCCTTGTGGTTATATAGCTGTTAGAGTGTGTTCTTAAAATTTAAAAGCATTCTGTTAAACGGTTTTAAAGTCAAGCTTTGAAAACTGAAGATCACACAAGGAACATATTTTGTGTAAGAAAAATTAAAATTTATTGATTTAAAAAGGACGAGGGGTAGATCAAAATGCGATATTATATTTGTGGTCAGAACGCAATATCAATGTGCCATTTTCTTTTGTGTAAAAAAAAAAAATCTGTTTGTCGTTCGATACTAATCTTTTAACATTCAGCGAAGATAACCTTACAAAGAAAACAATATGCGTAAGAAAAAAAAAACAAAAATATCGGAAAATTATAACCTTGAGCATTCTTGAGGTGCTTACTACTAAGTTTAGCCCTTTAATAAAGTGAGTTTAATTTAGATGAATATCCTTCCTTGCTTCTGGTAAAAATGTGGACGAGAGGTGATTAAATATATCCTTACATTTAATACAGTTTCATTCGTATCAAAATTAAGATAATTATCAGAAATGCAGCCTGAAAATAATTTTAGGAAATGATTCTAGTATATATATATATATATATATAAAACAAACGACCTCTTATGTTTTGAGCTGATAGTGTTTAATTTGAAAAATTAATCATAACTCAACAAAAATTTAACGTAAAATACAAATTAGAATTAACTTGAATAGTGTTTTATATAATGATTGGATGGGATCATTTTTAATATTCGGTTGATTGCTTTAATTGTCTCAAGAGCCATATTTTCTCAATCTAAACCAAACATTCATTAACTTACAAATAAATATTTGTTCATGATTGTCGAATGATCATGGTCGCGAGCTCGTGTCCAGTGTTCGAACCATGGTTCGCCGGTGTCACGAACTCATGACTCGAATCCTAATGACACCTCACAGTGTAGGTGAACTGATGTACGTGAAGGCTGTCTTCGTGTAATGTTAAGAAATGGGATCTAAAATAATAACTCTCTCGGACCAAAAAAAAAAAAAAATGGTTCGATATATACTAACTTCGCTGTCCTTTAGAGAACAAGATATTTTATAATATTACTCATTTGTTAGTGAATCAATATGTTTTTTCTGGTGTTCGGCTTATCTGTTTTAAATGGTTCCATATTTCGTCTCATATACTGTAATGCTATATAGGTCTTAAACTTTGTGTTCACGAGAAAAATGGTTTAATTTTCGAATGTTCCTACATTTTAATAATACTGTCTCATAAATGGATGAATAAGTTACGATATCGAAACTTATATTAAAATTGAAGCAATTTTCTACCGAGAAATGTGTCTGAAGTTTCGATCGGGTTCTTCGACATTAGACGAAGACAGTCTTAAATCTGTCTAGATTCCTTGTCCTCCTTTTGTGACGAGGAGCGGATGTCAGATTGACTCGCCTTCGCGTTGGACACACTCGATTTACCCATAGACATCTTTTATTTGGGGAGGGTGCTCCCGAGTGTCCTTCCACTCCCGGGATACCCTAGCGATCCTTCTCTATTTTCGACCCTCCTTCTTGTCAACCATTTTTACCTTTTTTTCAACTTCACGTCTAGACCACAGTTAATTCTTGTTTGGCGCAGCATAGCCATATCTGGCTCGTGTCCAATAAACTTTACATTCACTCACTCACTCACCCGAATGTCCTTCCTGCCATGTCCCTTACACGATTCATCACATTTTAATTATGTGTCCTGTTTTTAATCATCATCGTCGTATTTTTTTTCAATCATCTATTTTAAACCTATCTGACTTGGTGGGGGAACCCCCCACCAAAATTTATTTGCTTTTTTAAGACATATTGACCTTTTACACCAAATTTTGATTTTTAACTTTTAACGTGTATTTCTACTTTCTATGAATTTCTGTTTAAGAATTATAAAATTTAATTCATTTTAACAAATGTTTGGCGCAGCATAGCCTACCATGGCTCTTGCACCTTAAAACCTCACAGTCACACTCACACCGCCCTTTGTCACGGTAGAAAGAAGCACCAATTGAAATATCATCTTCTTCACTTGACCGACGCTCAAAATGACGAGATCCTTCGACAATAGCCTTCGTGTAACTTCTCAGTGCGACGTTAATAAGCAACCAATCAATCAAAAATCAAATAGAGTCCTTATCCACTAAAGAGCCACTATATAGCGGCACTGCAGTACACTAAACCTGTCGAATCTCCAAGTCCTCACGTTGGAATGATGTTTAAATTTAAAGGGGGAGATATTGGCTTAGTATTGGTCCCATGTGACTTGATCGTGATTCAAAATTACCTGATATTTCGCCAATAGCCATCGTGTTGCTTTTTTTGTGTAACGTTAATAAAACAATTAATATGACAAATGTATCTATGATCTGGAGTATATACTATAAATAACAGACAAGAATAAATAAGGGAAGGGAATGAGACAAACAGAAAGGTGGAAAAAGGAAAAATATCTTTATAATGTCCTGGAATCAATTTACCCTTGTTCACCAAAGTCAACAAACTCCCAAACGATAAAAAAAAAATATCACTTGGGATCCATGTTACTGAACGATGTTAAGCCCTTGAGGAATAGTCGTTAAATTTAACAAAATTCAATCCGAAGTTTTGAGCCTGGATTATGTTGAGTTTAGTTCAGTTCAGTTTTTTTATTAACGTTGCACTAGAAGCAACACGAGGGCTATTGGTGACGGACCTCGTAATTATAAACCTTAGTCAAGTAACGAGGAAGACTCCTGAGCTGGAATTCCCCTCTCTTAACATCCACACCACACCAACGGGCCCCGACAGATTTAACGTGCATCAGCCCCGGCTACAAGGCGGGTCTTTGGCGGCCAAGTATCAAACCCGCGACTGAACGAAAACCGCCGGCCACGAATTCGAAACCTTGACCACTAGGCTACCGCGGCCACTCAACGACATGCATGAGCTGAACTATTCTGTCATTCCCGGTCACCACTCGAGTCCAGCCAAAAATGGAACCCACTACTGCACAATAAAAAACGCCGATCACGAATCCATGACCATTAGGCTACAGCGGCCGTATGCAAGATTAAACCAACCGAGTTTGATTTTTGTTAACTTTGAAGATAAAACTATATTACATCTGAGGATGGATGTATCAATAACTATCTTCGGAATATAAATGAGATTTTGTCTCCGAAATGGCGTATTCTTTCAGTTGACAACCAGGAAAAATCAATTGCGCAACTTGTTTGCTAGAGTGAGCGAGTGAATGTGAACGTTATTGGTGTAAGAGCCAGATGTGAAAATGCTGCACCAAACCAGATTTAACTGTGGTCTAGAAGTGAAAAAAAATTGAAGATAGACGAAAATTTGTTGACCTGGAAGGTCGAAAATAAAGAAACCCTAGTATAATCCGGGTGTGTGTCACCCATGTTTACCAAAGGCTGTAAACCCCATGTGAAAGAAAGATCACAAGAGTGCCTCGAGATTTTTGCCAGATTCATTGAAAATATTTTCAGCTTACTGGGAAATAAATTGAAGTAATCTTATTGGAGACTAAAAAAAAAAAATCTAATTTACTTCCCACAACTTTTAACTGCACAGAAAAGCAAAGAGTCGTAAAAACTAACATTTTCCTTCCACTTCGTATCCCAACATTGTTTCCTACGGCATTATTCAAGTATAAACATGATTGCAAGTATAAAAACAAGCGATTATAATTCCTTTCTTTTATCTCATGTGGTCCTAATGCTAAAAACCTTCATTCATAATCTTCGAAAATTTTAATACTTGGTACGTATGACATTCTAGAAAAAAATTAAGTTAAATATTAACTATCCGACTTAATGATAACACGTTTAAATATCTGTACACTACTAAATAAAGTAGCTACAAGAATTTAGATACTTTATATTACTGTTAACGTCGGAATTGGAGCTTGTCTTCGCAAATCTGAACCTTCGTAAGGCGACGTGGACAATTCCCAAGTTGGTGCCTCACTTTCTGTATTTCCACACCATCCCAATGCAAGTATTTGTAACCTCGACAGATGCAATTTGCATTAGCACCACTACATGACTAGTCTTAAGTGTAATCAAGACTTCAACCTACGACTCGACGGAGTCACCGCGAACTCGCGGCCGAGACTACTCTGCTACCCCAGATTTAGTTCATCACCGGTTTATGCAAAGATTTTCATGTACATACCAGCTGTAAAGACTGCCAACATCACATCTGTGTCCCCCGCCCCCGGTGTTTCTTTGTGTGCGACGTTAGTAAACCCAAATACTACCACTCAAAATTTCTCATACTCTCATTAAAAACTTATCACTTCCGCTTTTAAGAGTAAAGCTCTATTCACTTTCATATTTTAAACATAAAATATATGGGCATCTACATGAAGACTTTAATGGGAATAAACGATATTCAAGAAAACACTTAAAGAAAACCGACAATTCTATTTTGAAGGAAAAAAACCTATTTGGCACTAACACGTTTTATTTTAAGAATTACAAGTTTCAGTCAAAACATTCGTCAAATAGAATAAAATTTCAAAAATGGCCATGAGGATAGCGGTATACTTAAGCAACGTTTAATACAGTTATACAGTTTTTAAATTAGAATTCATAATAATTTCGATTAATTCTTTCAAGACTGGAATTTCACTTATTATGTCCTGGAGTTTCAGTCTAGCTTTGTTTATCTTCTCCAATGGATCACGTTTTTCCTCTTCTGCAGTTTCTTCACTTCCAAGTCCCGGATCTTTCTTTCCTTCAATGGCCGAATCTCCATCCCCTATTAAAGGCTCTGCAATATCTTTTTGACAACTTGCCAAGATATCTGCAATAGTTTCGACCAGTTCGAGCGTTTCTTCGTGAGTCTCTACGGTTTCTTGCTTAATATCCTTTAGTCTGTGACCGGCCATTTTAGAATCAGCCTCGCCGATATCCAAAATAGTCAAAATTTCGTAAGGCTTCTTCCCTTCTTCGAGCGCATCACTTACCACCTTAACGTAATTTAAACTATCTCTCTCTGCCAAGAATCTCTTAAGTTTTTCCAAACCACCTTGTTTGTGGAACTTTACTTCAATTTCTCTGCGATACAACGCATTAAAAATGTCAACAGACATGTGTATAAATTCTGGAGGAACGTGGCTTTTGGAGTAAACGACAAATTCGGTAACAAGCGCCAAGCTACGCACCAGGCATTCGAATCCATGCGTGTATTGTTCACTTACCAAGTGACAAGCAAAAATCATATAAGTTGCATACAATGTTGGAGAACACGTAATGCGGTCAGAATGTCTTCTGAAGAATTTCTTCCATTTTTCCATAGCATAATACGATTCTATCCAAACAACGTCTTTTATATTATCCAAACACTCGTCGTATTTTGGTCCAGCAGTTGATTCGGATTCTGGTAATTCTTCGACGACTTGATGTTTGAGCCATGCATAAAACAACGCATCCTTCGCAAAAGACAGAATGATCGTACTAGACTCCATTACGTCGAACGAATAACTTCAAAAAGATTCAAATGTGCTGAAAAAATAAGATTCCTGTAAATATATCTCTCGGTTTTTATTAGTAGCATATTTTAAATATAGCTTTCCAACTGCAGATTCTTTGGATTAAAAATATCATTTGGTTGGTTTAAAAGAGGCACTTTATTTCACATTTGGCAATCTGCTTGAAATACAACTGGCCGTGATAATCAAGGGGTTGTGGTGGCAAATTCATGGTCGTTGTTGTTGTTTCCGCCGAGTCGTAGGTTCGTATCCCGATTCCAATACAGACGTATTGTGTAACGGAGCTGATGGGTTCATATTTCATTTACCAAAAATTTCACATTACTCCACTAGCGAGTATTTAGTTACAATCGGATTCAGCATGAAGAGGTCTTCATTACTGAGAACGATAATCTTCAATGGAATCGAATTTTTAATACCTATTTGCTGAGCTTACACCTGGTATTTTTGTGTTTAAGTGTGATTGCTTATTAATGTCTCAAGTACAAGAAACATGCTATTGGCGACGGACCTCGTAATTTATAATTTTTGTCAACACATGAGCCGGACGACACCTGAGCTAGCACCTGCCTATCTAAACATCTAGAGCTCGCCAACGGGAGGACTTAGAACCTTAACATATATTTAACTAGCATCAGCCCCAATGTACAGCGAGTCTGTGGAGGCATCAGGGCTTGAACCCAGGACTTCGACGAGAACAAAGCTGGCCGCCATTTCATGACCATGACCACTAGGATATCGTGGCAGTTTAGTATTAGTTTAGTTTTTTTTTTACTAACGTCGCATTAGAAATAATACAATGACTATTGGCGACGGACCTCGTAATTTTGAAATTCAATCAAGTGACGAGGACGACACCTGAGCTGGCAACACCCTCTCCTAAATTCCACACCAACGGGAGGACTTTGGCCCCCTACAGATTTAACGTGCATCAGCCCCGGCTACGCGGAGGGTCTTTGGCGGCCAAGGATCGAACCTGCGACTGAAAGAAAATCGCCGGTCACGAATCCGAAACCATGACCACTAGGCTACCGCTGCCACAGGATATCGCGGCATAGCCTTACACAAGAAATGTTTCCATTTAAATGAGATCCGTATAAATTCTCACAATAATTATTATGAGGTTCGCGACTTTTTGGTATGCGAGGGGTTCATGAAATTTTGTTCCAATTTTCTCTCTCACGTTTTTGGGATCTTCTGACTAGTAGCTCACAAAAACGTCTGCGTTCTGATAGTTCTCTATATTATTCATCTGGAATATTGATTAATTATCATCAACGTCACACTTAGAAACAAACACGAGAGCTAATGGTAAACGACCACATCGTTTTGAATCTTGGTCTAATGACGATAACGACACCTCAAGTGGTACCCTCTTTTCCAAACTTCCACTCTTCGCTAACGTACACGAAAGTCTAGACTAGGTTATTAAAACTTCCGCATCGTATCAGTCCTAAACTTTTTAGCTACGTCCTCATGAACGCGTCATATAATCAACTAACATTCAATTTCAGTTTGCTATGTAGCCTTGTGAATACTAAAATAAGAATTTTCACGAAAATTAAATTTTTGCTCCGAAGGTTGTGTATGAGGTAGGAGTTTGTATTGAGCAGCAAATTACTGAAAAGCAATAATTCACGGCACAATTGACTTACAATTATAGGGAAAAGTATAAATTTCAATTGAAGGGCAATTTCAATGTTCCAAGTTAGAAGTGGCTGCGGTAGCCTGGTGGTCATGACCACGGACTCTCGGATGGAGTGAGTGAATGAATGAAAAGATTATTGGCGCAAGAGCCAGATGTTGCTATGCTGCGCCAAACAAGATTTAACTGTTGTCTAGATGTGAAAAAATTGAAGAAAAGACAAAAATTGGTGAACAAGAAGGATGGTTGAAAATAGTGAAGGATCACTAGGGTATCCCGAGAGAGCACAACTCATGTTTACCAAAGACAGTAACCCCTATAGGAAAGAAAAAGATTACTGTGGTTCTTCGGGGCTATGATGCCTGTGCTTACCAAAGGAAAGCAAGTCCCTGAGGTCTCCTGATATAATCCCCTGGCGCAGTGTTCCCAGTTATACTCCTAGACGCTGGGTACCCATTTTATTCACCTCTTATGACAAGCATGAGCTACAGTGGGACTATTCCGTCATTCCCGGTCACCTCACGGGTCAAGGTCCATCTGCAATTGCCCTCGCCGTCGTGTTGCATATCATTACGACGTTAATAAAACAAAATTAAATAATATATACACTACACATATCTTGATTAGTTTAGTTTTTATTAACGTCGCTCTAAAGGTAGCACGGCGGGTCTTAAGCGGTCAAGGATTGAACCCGCGACTGAATGAAAACCGCCGGCCACGAATCCGAAACCATGACCACTAGGCTACAGCGGCCACCACATTTCTTGATGCCACTAAAGACCCACCGTGTGCCCGGAGATTATGCACGTTAAATCTATTGGGACCCAAACTCTTCCCGTTGGCGTGGTATGGAAGTTAGGAGAGGGGGTGCCAGCTCAGGTATCGTCCTCGTCACTTGACCGAGGTTCAAAATTACGAGGTCCGTCACCAATAGCCCTCTTGTTGTTTATAATGCGACGTTAATAAAACCAAACCAGGCCTTCCCTTTTTTAATATGATTATTTCTCTTGCATCTTTCTACTGTTGAATAGCAAATGAGCACTTTAAATTGCATAGAATACTATAACTTACGTACTATCCCAGTGTGGGGCTATGCATGTAAATCCATCATTAAAATTATGGAAACAGTTCGAAATTCAATTATCAGAATGATTGCAAAAGCTAGGTGGTTTATGCGCAATGATGGAATTCGTAAAGCCTTTAAACTTTCGTAAGCACATTCAAAATTTATGAATCAACTTCTTCAATTCCTTACCCAATATTTAAAACGAAAATGTTCAAAATCTTGAACCATATCAACCTAATAATTTTACTTAACGGCTCTGCACTATCCTCCTCAACTCCTACGAATCACTATAATTTCTTCTAATTTGTAATATTTTAATTAAATGCATTTCAAAAATAACGCTTCAACTTCTTTTTCATCAAAATTTTTCATCTACACTCACACTGGACAAGCTCCGCCCACACTATATATAATCCTTTAAGCCCCTTCTTAGGGCAGCCAATAGAGCCATTCACTATCCTCCGATCGAAACTCTTCCTCCAAGCTTCGCCTGACATCAAGATCCCACACCCCTCCACAACACCACTCACCCACCCCTCCACGCACAGACTCAAAATACTCCTCCTTATTGCTTCATCATTGATTCATCGCTTCTTCCCGCCTCGCCTCCTCATCCTACAAGTCTTAGACTTCCAAATTCAACTGTAAAATCATGTTTTTAAATTCAATTGAACTATCATGTGTCATAGCAGCTGTATTGATTCCGGCCTTAAGCCTGCTGCGCGGGCCGGACGCCCATTGAATGTTCCAATAAAAAAACTTATATACTAAAACACGTACTTAGAGAACACTATAAGCACACATGTAAGTGAACACTTCATTCTATTGTGAAATAAATATTTTCAAAGTGTGTCTTTGAACTTTTGTATTTAGGTCAAGTTAAAATGAAGTATTCACTTATATCTCTGGCACTCTACAAAAAAAAAAGGGGGGGGGGGGAAATCTGCTTCTTAAATGAATAAAAGTGAAGCATTTAGAGCAACGTTTTGGATCGAGTAATTGATTGGTACTTTTGTAAATCTATTTTTTGCTACTTATTTTTGCTTTGCTACTTTTCCAGTTTTTTGCATGGGAGGTAGGTATATTTCAAATTCTTATGTCAGATGCGTTTTGTCCATCTTTCTAGATTTTCTTTTTTAAATTTCCTTTTTATACATGTTAGCAGATCTGCTGCTGATATTTAAGGAATAACATTCTAAGGTTCTGGGGGCGTTTGGGGAAGATTATCAACTTCGTAAATAACAAGTTCTTATGTGTTTAGGGATCCAAATAAGAGTTATTGATAGAACTTTTTGAAGAATTTTTTGTTGTTCAAGACTTAAAATTAAAATAATGGTGTTTGATTTCCTGTTAATATTTTGGAGGCTTTTTAAAACCGAAAGTGTATCTATGAGAATCAATTTTCTCTTTCTACCGTGGATTTCAGGAAGCATGGCGATGTACAGTAATCAGGAAAAGATGGGCATACATTTTATACATAGTCTTGCGAACGGGAGTCGAAAGATTGTACAGGCAGCGTTTACGAGTAAACACTTTCCAGACTGAACACGGTTCGAACGATTGCATGGGTGCCTGTATGAAACGGGATCTTTTGTCACCAAAATCCATGACAGAAGGAGTAGCAGGTGTGTGCTGACGCCCCAAGTTGAAGAGAATAAATTCTGAAAAGAATGGAAGATCGCTCGAATATTTGCACGCGATAGGTTCCCTGCGCCCTAAATGTGCCCACTCGATTGTTTGGCGAGTACTGCGGGACAAAAAATTACAATTCTACCCACTTATACCATATACAGAAAGTGCAAGCCTTGATACCTGCAGATTATGGGCCACGTGTCGAGTTAGCACGTTGGTTTTTGCAACAGCTATAGGCGCATTCTGATTTTAATGAACATGTGTTATTCACGCATGAATGCGCCTTTAGTTGTGAAGGCATTCCAAATACGCACAATCTTCATGTGTAGGCATCTAGCATTCCATACGATACACGTTCGCATGCGTATCAGAAGCGTTTCAACGTAAATGTTTGAACCGGAATTGTGGGTGACCATTTGGTCGACCCTTACTTTCTGTCATTCCGACTAAACGGCAGAACATATTTCGCATTTTTACAATAGGTATTACTAGAATTGCCAAACTGTTGTAGCCAACATACAGGCACGCATGTGGTTCCAGCACTACGGAGCCCATCCCATTGATTGATTTAGTGAGTGAGTGAGTGAGTGAGTGAGTGAGTGAGTGTAGAATTTAATGGCGCAAGAGCCGAAATAGACTATGCTGCGACCAACACTTGTTTAAATCGATTTGAAAGAAACGACCTTAAAAACAAAAGACCAACACAAAAAGACACACAAAAGATAAAAAAAAATTCGAATGTGGTGTAAAAGGCCAATATGTCGTAAGAAAGCAAATAAATTATGGGGGAGGGAGGGGTTCATCCACCAAGTCAGGTTTAAAACTGATGATTGAAAAAAAAATCCGGCGATGTCAGCTTGGATGTGCGGAGTCCTTCAGATGCTAAATTCCCAAGGAGAGGGATTGGTCCGGTTAGGCCCACACCTTGGCTGATACGCTCACCGGATCTCTCCTGTCTGGATTTTTTCCTGTGGATCCATTTGAAAAGTCTCATCTACGAAAGCCCCATCGACTCCCGAGAGGACCATGTTCCCAGAATCTTTGTTACTGCCGGTACATCCAAGAAATACCCAGATGTGCTTGAAAAAGTGCTTCGCTAGCTACATTGCAGGTGTAACTCTTACATTACAGGCGGTTTCATGTAGAGAAAGACTGTTGCTCTTTTCAGCAGTTTTGCCACATATACTGTCAATAAAATTATTTAGTGCCTCCTCTACCCGTTCGGAGTTTTCGTTCGACAATAACGATACTAGTGTTTTGCCGATTGCTCTCCTCCTGTACCTTGCAAGTCGAAAAATTGCTTGTTTAGATGTTTTCTATCACTCCTTAATTTTTGCCTGTTAGTTTCGAAAAACACCCTATTATCATCTATATAAGCTCAGAATGTGCTTAAAAGGGAAATGTTTGGATCGATTTGCTTTTAATCTATATATCTATATCTATATATATATATATTAAAACTACATTGATGCTAGATAATACGGTTCGGACGTGATCCCGGACGTGCCGGTGATTATGACTGTTAATGTCACACTGAGAAGCAACACAAGGGCTATTGGCAGAATGCTCAAGGGGACCCAGCTCACCCAAAGGGCTTAGATCTACAATCGGGCCCCCTGACAAACAATATTTCCTTATTCCAATTCAGGTTTTATTACTCGCTTCTTAACTAGTCATGGTCCCTTCGTTTGTTATTTAAATCGTTTTAATTTGAAATATATTAATTTATGTTCATGTGGCTCTGTTGGAGATGCTGGCCACTTCGTTTTCTCTTTTACCAAAGTTTTCATGTAAATTGTCCTGTTGTTGAAGCGAAACCTATGTGGCTGAGGTCCGTGTGTGAAAACCCTGTATAATTTGCATTTCAAGCTTAAATCCTGTATTCTCACGGCACTTAAAATTGTTCAAGAAATTTCATAATTGTTTCAAGTTTTGATTTCATTTTTGAATATTTAAATTTTCCTTAACGTATGCATTTCTTGTACCAACGCTGTGGCCGGCTGCCTGAGGGTGCGAGTCATAGTGATTGCATCAGTTGTTAGCAGGAAATCGTTGCATCATTGGAATACCAATTTTTATGGATTCCAAAAAAGAAAGTAAAATGAAAAAGGAGAAATATTAGAACTATGATGCCATAGTCTGTAAACACACTGCAAGCTCCTATTTATTTTTGAATAACGAAATTACGTAATTTCTTACGTTCCTTTTGCTCCATTATATACTGTTATATCTTATTTATTATTGTTAAAGGAGGGAGGGGGGTTATAGGCCACGGACCTCGTAATTTTGAACCTTGGTAATGTGACGAGGATGATAGGAGCTGGCTACTCCTTCAAATTTTCACACTACGCCTCAGAAGGAACCTCGACCAGATTTAACGTGCATCAGCCTCTCTACACGGTAGGTCTTTAGGGGCATCAGGGTTCGAAACTGCGATTTCATGAAAACTGCGACTTCATTTTCGCTACCATGACCACTAAGCTACCGTGGCTACCTGTAAGTGACGGATTAAAGAGTGGCTAATGTATTCCTATTTTTCCTGTAACAGGTGATTTTTCAAGGTGAAGGTGAACTGTTGAAATTTTTTCAGCATTCATAAAAATATATGGACATTCCCTTACTTTTGGCAATAAAAAAAACCAGTCTTCTCGTAGTGCATTAGCGTGAAAACTGGTGTTTATGAGTGAGTGATATTTAATGGCGCAAGAGCCAGATGTGGCTATGTTGAGCCAAACAAGATATAACTGTGGTGTAGACGTTTAGAAAAAATGTGAAGATAAAAAGCTTAACAAGATGGAAGGTCGAAAATAGGTAGGGATTATTAAGGATCCCGAGGGCTTATCACTCGTGTTTTCCGAAGACTGTATACCCCATAGGAATAAAAAGATCACTAAGGTACCACAGAGTTATGATGCCCGTTCTTTTCTTAAAGAAGGTAAGTCTCTGAAGTCCCCTGATATAATCCACAGAGGCTGGGTGCCCGGCCATACCCCCAGACATTGGATACCCATTTTAGTCGCATCTTACAATATGCATGAGCTGCGGCGGAACTACGCTTTCACACCAGTCACCACTCGGGTAAAACATTGCAATAGCCAACGCCTTCTAGGAGCAATATACAGATGTTGGAAGTCCACCCGACAGTGTGGACTTAGCTTTATTATAATAAAAATTTAACTTTATTTCAATAAATCTAGTTTTCTGAAATGGGGTTAATAGATTAAGACCTACGTCGGGACTCAGCATCTGATTAATACAATGAAGGATGAATAAAGTTATTTTTAATTATTTTCCACACAAGAAGTCCAACGCAGCCCGAAAGTCTACCGATTATTGTCAGACTTGGCACTTACTCCAGAGGCACCACTGTCATATCTAACTACATTTTCAGGGTGTGGATCCGTCGCTTCTCTCGACATCTCTAACTATCATACTCACCCTGAAGCGGTTCCTTTAGAGTTCTGGGAGAAATCCTCAGAGAGAAGCAATCGACCGCCAATTGACAATAATCTCAACCGTGCGTCTCGTTTATGTAGAATCATGTGCCAAAGGAACGGCAAAAGGTGACCTGAGAAGCTATCACATGTTCATTTGTGGGACCTAATGTATCGCCATATTTCTAGCAGTATGACAAACATATGTGAGTGAGTGATAGTGAAGTGTAATGGCGCAAGAGTCATAAGAGGCTATGCTGCACCAAACGAAGTGTTACTGATGTAGACGCGAAAAAAATGAGAAAAAGAAAGATAAGGTATCGACAAAGAAAAGGGTCGAAAATATATAAGTATCGCTAGAATAACCTGGGGGTGCTTCACCCGTGTTTACCAAAGACGGTAAACTCCCTGTGAAAGGGAAAAAATTATTACGGTTCCTCGGGGGAAAGATGTTCGTACTCACTCGAAGAAGGTAAGCCCCTGAGGGCATGAGAATCATGCGAGTTAGAATCCAAAATCTACGGACTTTTATTTTAAAATATTTATATATTTAATTCCAAAATAAAATTAAAAAGAAAATACATAAATTACCAAAAGCAACATTTAAAACTAACTTCAACTAATCAGACATTTGTCTGTTTTTCTTACTCTAACCCCTCGGAAACGTTCTCCTCGTACTCAAAGATTAGCTCTTAAAATGATTAATTAACGCCGCCCTTGAAGCAACATGAAGGCTATTGGCGACAGACCTCGTAATTTTAAACTTCGGTCAAGTGAAGAGAACGGCACCCGAGCTGGCACCACTTCTCCCAACTTCCACACCTCACCATGCGAGTGAAAGTGAAGCGCATTGGCGCAAGTGCCAGATGTGGCTATACTGTGCCAAAAACGATGTAACTGGTCAAAACTCGTGAACAAAATTGGAAAATGATAAATTCCACACCACGCCTACGAAAGGTCTTTGGGCACCGACGAATTTAACGTGCATCAGCGTTGTTACATATGGGTCCGTAGCACTCAGCACTCGAACTCTTGAATCTGAGGAATAAAGGCCGGTCGTGAGATGGTAACCATGCTGTTTCAGCTTCCGTGGCCATGTGGCTCGAATCAATAAATAACCCTCATTCTAAATCAAAAAATTAAATAACTCTCTCGTTACGAGAGTTTTCGTTGTTACACATTTTCTTATCTTCGTTAATTTAATTTGCTTAGACTTCGATAGCACATACTGAAATATGTCAAATAATTCGCTCTGTGGATTAGATTTCATTACAAAACCAATTTTATAACGAAACATTAAAGATATCAACTTGTCTAATGGTTAGTGAGTTGCATTTTAATACCAACAAGAAGTTAATCTTTTAAAAACACCAATTTAGTTTAGTTTAGTTTTTATTAACGTCGCACTAGAAGCAACACGAGGGCTATTGGCGACGGACCTCGTAATTTTGAACCACGGTCAAGTGACGAGGACGACACCTGAGCTGGCACCCCCTCTCCTAACATCCACACCACGCCAACGGGAGGACTTTGGGCCCCGAACAGATTTAACGTGCATCAGCCCCGGCTACACGGCGGGTCTTTGGTGGCCAAGGATCGAACCCGCGACTGAACGAAAACCGCCAGCCGCTATCCACGACCTTGACCACTAGGCTACCGCGGCCCCCACAAGACCAACACAAGTAACACACAAAAGATAAAAAGTTAAAAATCAAATGTGGAGTAAAAGGCCAATATGACGTAAAAAAGCAAATAAATTATGGTGGGGTTTTTCCCCCACCAAGTCAGATAGATTTAAAACAGATGAATGAAAAAAAGTCCGGCGATGATGATCAAATACCGGACAGTCAATTAAAATATCATGAATAGAGTACGGGACATGGCAGATTCCATCCGATTTAGTCCCCATGTGTTCCTCCCAAATCCAATGTAAAATAAGTCTTCATTTTATTCTCTATGAAGGTCTTGACTGTGACGCATAACGTCAATGTCATTTAAGAAAATCCTTACGAGTAAGTGAAAAATAAAATAATATTTATTTTTAAGAATTCCAGATGTATCAAAAGCAGAAAGTTTCAGTTAAACATGCGTCACATAGAAACAACATATAGAAATACGAAAATTAAAGTTAAAAAAGTGCCATCAGTTCGGCAAAGCTTCATAATGGTACTCATCTCTTCACAGTCTGCTCTGAAATCCTGGGTACAAGCGTTCAAGCATATCAGTTAGTTGAGAAAGTTCACTCTTCGCCTCCGTTAGTTTTGACATTGCATTGCGTATCAGCAACAACCTGGGAGGAATTTGGGTGCTCGCTTTTGCAGTCTCTTGGGACTCCGAAGCATCCCTAGACTTTTCAGCCTTTTGTTTTTGCTTCGAAATGGCTTCTTCGTGAATTTTATCTACACTATCGCCAATTTTTTCGACAAGACTGAGTGTCCGTTCGTCCGTTTCTATAGTTTTTTGTTTAATGTCCTTTAAAACGAGATTGCCCAATGCATGAGTGTCAGGAAATTCTAAATCTAAAATTTGCATGATATTGGAAGGAGTTTCGTCATCATTACACAATTTCTCCAGCACCTTCAAGTCCTTTGCACTTCCCTTTCTTTGAATGAGTTTCGGAAATTTTCCCCAGCCACCTTCGTTGGTAAACTTTTCACGAATCTCTTTATTGAAGAAAGCTGTAAAGAATTCAACACATACATCTTCAAATTTAGGTTCAAAGGTGGTAAATGCAACCACAAGCGCCAGGATGCTCAAGAAACAATCGACACCTTTCGTGATGGTTTCGTTTTTTAAATAACAAGCGAAAGTGACATAAGTAATGAACAATTTCGGCGAAGAAATCATACGATCACAATGTCTTGTCCAGAAGTTCTGCCATTCTGCTCTTGCTGTATACGAATCAACCCAAATAACGTCTCTCAGACGATCAATAAACTGGCCGACGGCGGATTTTGTGAATGCATCCATTTCTGACAATTCGTCCTTCAACTTATATTTGTACAAAACGTAAGCTAATGTTTCTATCGCAGCTTTGTTAGCCCTCTTTTCAGATTCCATTATAACGAATACTTAAGAACACGGAAAAATAACCTCGGAAAGATTCGATTATTATAATAAAAAGCATTACGAGTTCCTATAAATATAATGCGTTTTTGTTACAGTTACAGTTATGATAGCTTTGGCACCCAATTTCTGAATCTTGATTGAAACTTTTCATCTTAATTTTTTTTTTTTTTTAGTTTTTATCAACGTCGCACTAGAAGAGTAACACGAGGGCTATTGGCGACGAACCTCGTAATTTTGAACCTCGGTCAAGTGACAAGGACGACAGCTGAGCTGGCACTGCCCCTCTCCTAACTTCCACACCTCGCCAACGGGAGGACTTTGTGCCCCAACACGGCGGGTCTTTAGCGGCCAAGGCTCGAAAATCGCCTGCTACGAATCCAAAGCCATGACCACTAGGCTACCGCCCCCGCTTTTTGTCTTAAAGCAGTTTCTACAATCAGGTGATGTTGATTTCAAAATCTGGACGGCAAGAAAAATTAAAAATTCTGCCTTATAAACTTTCCACTTAATTATTTTTAAAGTGACCTTTTTTTTTTTCCTTTTTCTAAATGAGTTTATTTATCTGTTTATTCCTTGCGTTTTTCAAGAAAAATTATCACCGAACTCTTGCGTTGTACAGTGCTCAAAATATAAATATGAGGCACCTTTAAAATTTTTCGAAGTTCTCATCGTAGCTGGATGAAATTTGAATTACTGTCGATGATTCGAAGGGAACTAAATAATGACATTTATTTATTCACTGAATAACTTAATAAATATAGTTAATTAACTTCTAAAACAGAATTTCTTAATAAGCAATCCAATTTTTTTTACGATATTCGGTTGACCAATTGTTTTATTAAAGTCATACATACAAGCTCTAGAGTGCTATTGGCCATAGACCTCGAAATTTTGATCTACAGTCAAGTGACGAGAACGATACCTGAGATGTCACCCCACACTCTTAACTTCCACACCACGACCAATGGAGGGCTTGGAGCCTCTACATATTTAAAGTGCATTAGCCTCGCTACACGGAAAGTCTTAAGTGGCTTTAGGATTCAAACTCATGACAAGATAGAAATAACGACGGCCACGAGTTAACTACCATGACCACTAATCTTGGTCAAATTTGAATTGCTTTTCAAAGAAACCTCTCTAAGAGGAATCCTATGGGATCTGAAGAATTATATTCCCACTGTACGAATGGTTTTTAGTAGTAGGGGGATTCGAACCCTCGACTCGACTGAAATAACACTGGCCTTGTGCTCGTGACCGTGACCACTCGGCTACCGTCGCTGCTATAATACTAGATAGAATTTTAATTTCATCTCATCCGCAGAAAATTAGAATAATCAGGTGGCAAAAAATATATATACAGAAGTATTGATTAATAAGATTCGATTCTAAAAGTTACCTCTTCGATTCTCTTGGTTACATTTATAAAATGAAGCAAGTAAGTTATTAACTTACTTGCTTCATTTTATAAATGTAAGCAAGCAGATTCCCCGCTTTTTTTTTTTTTTTTTTCGCAAAGTAAGTGAATACTTCATCCTAACTTGTTCTGAATACTAGTTTTAACTTGGATTATTGGGAATCATTCGAATTGGATTATTGGGATTATTTCGAATCATCGGAGGAAATTTAATTTCAAACTGACATTACACGAACACGGAGACAAGCGGAACATAAGACAATGCCCAGGTCAAATATACTTCAGTGTACAAACTGAACTGAACTGAGCAGTTTTAGATATAGAATGTAGTCTAAATATCCTACGTTTCTAATTTGATTCGAAACTCACCACTGAGTGATTGATCCATTTCTCGCGATCGTGACCTCTCAACTACCGTAACTGTTACAGTACTAGATAGAATATAGTCTAAAAAGCCTACGTTTCAAATTTTATTCGAATCTGAACACTGATTAATTGATTGATTTCTTCCAACTGTGACCACTCGTCTGCTTTCTTCATATAACTACTGATGCATCAAAAAAATCAAAATGTAACATCAATAGCAGGTATCACGAAAAATGCCTATTTGCTATAGAATGAATCATATAAATTCTACATTTGCAGCAGATGTACTAGCCATATGCCAAGCTCTAGATGATTTTACTAAATTAAACAAAAATTTATTAATTCTGTCCGATAGATATTTTGTGCTATCTGCTATAAAAAATTATAATATTAAACACCCAAAATTCATTCATAGATTAGCCAGTAAGATTTTTATACAATGGCATTTTCATAAATAGATTATCCTGGTTTGGAATCCGGGACATTCAAAACTTTTTTGGAATGAACAGATGGGCTACCTCGAAAACACTTTAACGCAGTTCAATGTATTATACATCGATTGGATTACCCGAAAGAATCAATAGCAATATTTTCAAATACAGATTGAAAATAATTAATAAAAAGTTTTATTCAAGCAGATATTTAGAAATTTATGGAAACATTACAATCATAGACAAATATCCTATTGAACAAAAAACAGAAGATAGGAAAGTTAATTCTTTAAAAAAGCTCATGCATCGAATCGTATTCAAATCGTCAGCAAAATGATCATAACTACCGGGCTTTTTCACAAACTCAGTATAAATGAAAACGCAAAGCGTAGTACATGTAACCGTATCAATGATTTGGAACATGTTCTTTTGACTTGTTATAAATATGCGTTCTAGAGAGAGAGAGAGAGAAATCCACTCTGGAATATATACAATATAGACCACACAGAACAATATTACTTTCAAAGAATTTTTGGAGAACAGTAACTAATAAACAAGTATTCAAAACATTCTTGCAGAAGAAGAAGTATTTTGATATCTATTGAATTTAAAGAGTATTTTAAAGATGATAATAGCAAATGTTGTTTTTACATATGGCTTAAAGGGACTCCATAAACATCTGGCCACTCGCACAAACATCAAAAATAAATTACAAATACACTAAAAGAACTGACCAAAAAATTCATCACTAAAAACACAAAATTCAAAGATCAGAACATCTATAAAATCATTATCAAAAACAATAAATTCAAAAATTAAAACATCTTTAAAAATTCTAAAAAGTCCTGGGGGGGAGCAATCAACTGGCACTCCAGTAAAGTGAACAAACATCACCTCTAAGTTGTAATATGAAGACAAGGCACAGGCAAACGAGTAAGTTTTCTCTATTCATAGTATCTGTTTAGCAGATAAGACATAAAACTATTGGTCAATATGCCTATTCTCTTTAGATGTTCTACTAGGCAGTCCTGTCTAGTTTTTAATCTTAAATCGGCCACCGCTTCTTTACGTGGTCAATGACTGGATTCTTTCCAGTCAATTGCTATATTTTCCCGAGATTTATCTCTGGTTTATTAGACAGATCCATGTTGTAGTTTAATATGATTTTCTCAAGTATGCTTCTTTTACGGAAATCTAATGGAATAGCAATCTCTTCCATATGTGATTTTGTGCCTCACTTAGCCAGTAAGTCTGCTCTTTCGTTATCATCTATGCCCACATGTGATGGTATTTATTGGAATTCAACAATTTTGCCGTTCATAATTAGTTCCCGTAAAACTTGTTTTATTTTACTCACGATTAAAGATTCTGAGATTCCGTATTGCAGATTGGTTACAGCCAAAAAAATCGCGTGGATTTCGGCATCGAATTTAGTTAAGTATTTACAAACTGGGGCATTGTGACACAAATCTGCTGTGCACACCTACTCCTGCGGTATCATTCATCTTAGATTCATCAGTATTGACTCGGATCCATTCTGGCTCAGGATAATTATTGTCCAACAATAACAAGGCATTTGTTTTCAAAAAGATATCCAGTGTATCTTTTTTCTATATATATTCAAATTTAAATTGAAAGGTATTTTTCAAAAAATTCAACTGGTTAGCTAGTATATTAGAATTTTTAATAGGAACATTTAGATCCAAGTCCCTCAAAATCCCCTCACAAACCTCGACTGGAGAGATCTGGGTTTTAAGACTTTTTCCAGTCATTCATCCATTTTCATCGCTAGGAAGCTTTCGTCCTAAGAAGAGTATTAACCGTTTGTTTCTTTATCTCAACAGCAACGGGAGGGTTTGAAGTATAGGACTGAAAAGCTACTATAGGAGTTGACACGACTGTTGCTGTGATTAAACGAAGGACCATGTCCTTCGTTTAATTATGCCTTGATCTTTTGGGCAAATAAATTCAGTTTACAGGATAAGGCAATTTGTTCTTCCTGCAATAGAATAATTATCTGCAACGTATTCTGTTCACTATATCTTGCAAGGAAAGTGTTTCTGGATTATACTAAAATCGATTATCCGTATACCATCACCTTCAGATAATAGTTGAAGGAAGCGATGTCGAATAAAATTCTTACAGAACTTTTTTTTGTTGAGGATGAAATACTTTAATATTTACTGATCCGATTAAATTTACATTTAAAAAAGGTTATTTGTCATTGTTGCTTCACACCTGTCATTAATCGATCAAAGGTGAAAAGCTTCAATCAATGATTAAAGCCAGAATATTGTATGTCTTAAAATAAAATGTTATTTTTTCAATAAAATGTTAGTTTTTGGATACGGAAGGAAACACTGGTAAAAAGCGAGTTTTTTAAACATGGGTTTTCTTTCAAGCTTTACACTTTGCGTGACATTATTTTTAGTATCTTAAATTTTAAGTAACATTCGCCTGTCAGTATCATTCATTTTTGGTAACATTCGCCTGTCAGTATCATTCATTTTCGGTAACATTCGCCTGTCTTGAACATGGGGAACAATGTTACGAACATGAGTTGATGCTTCCCTGCAACGCTTCTCTTATAAAGGAAAAGATGGATTTACAGAGATGTCACACACACACACACCAGTTGACAATACAGAGTTTAAGCAATGACCCCTTCAGCTTGGCGACTGATTTGGTGACCATTTGGTGGCATGGCAAGAAACTTGGCGTAAAATTTAATTCTTTAAATAATTAGTTTTAATCGATCAATTTTTATAATTATAATTAATATAATAATAATTAATATAATAATAATTAATATAATAATAATTAATATAATAATAATTAATATAATTATAATTAGTATAATAATAATTAGTATAATTATAATTAATATAATAATAATTAATATAATAATAATTAATATAATAATTAATATAATTATAATTAATATAATTATAATTAGTATAGTAATTAATATAATTATAATTAATGTAATAATAATTAATATAATTATA
>BMAW01097174.1:407407-431205 GCA_019974015.1 Nephila pilipes
ATATAATTATAATTAATGTAATAATAATTAATATAATTATAATTAATATAATAATATAATCGTATTGTCATCCAAAGCAATCGTGTATAGAAAATTTTAGCTCTACTGAGTGCATTTAAAATTTGAGAAAAAAGCATTTAAAGTTTTGATTCAGACGTACAGTGTGAGTTGAAGAAAACTCATTAAAAAGAATACGATCGGACTTGCAAATATATTGTTCTCGGAGTTTCATATGTTTATGTCTTAGAGTGAACCTATCAATTTTTATTCAAAAGTTTTTAGAGCACAGATATTTTCCTGTAAAAGAGGGCTTAACTTTACCTGTTGCTTTTATTCAAGAAAAGGATACGCAGCAGGGAAGTGTTTCAAATATCAATCTCTTCATTATTAAAGTAAATAATATCTTCTCAAATACTTCATCATCTGTAAAATTGCTTGTACAGTCAGTCAAATATTTTTTTCTAACAACGGTCCCAAACAGGAAGTAACATTATTATTAAAGCATTTTTCACTTTTTTATGAACTTTAATTTAAAAAAAAAAAATTCAGAAAGATACATTAAAATTCGAAGTTCATTTACTTTATTTCTTTTACTTTATAAAGGAATTCCAATTATTGCAAGTTTACTCAACATTGTAAAAAATTATGCAATAATACAAAAATTAACGATAAATATGTTAATAACAACAAAAAAACAATTTTAACGATCATTATAAACTTTGACTGTTAGAAAGAAAAAAATTTCATTGTCATGCATAAGTTCGTTGATACTCTTGAAAGATGTTGATTGATTACTGGAGATTCCTATCACTTCTTGGAAAATGTGAATGATCCCATAGATGTAGGACTTGAAATGAGCAAAGAAGAAAAAATATTGTCCAATATTATTTGAATCATGAAATATTATTTATTTATCTAAATTTATCCTCATAAGTTTCCAGAATGTTACCTTACCGGAGTTGAAAAAGTCTCTCTTATAATGATGGTATGTTGGAGGTAAAACTATTAGAGCTCGACAGAAATATGGATATCTCTCAGAGATATTATGAATGAAAGAGTTCGAAAAGGCTTATGAAACGCCATTCTTCGCACGAGTGAATTGAAAAATGGAACGATCCAAATGGAATGAAAAAAGTTTTTTCAATGAGGACCAACTTTTAAATGTAATTTTAAATGAAAATCAAATTAGTCTCTTAGGAAAGAATGATTTCATAAATGAAACAGCGAAGTGAAATTAATTTAAATTCAATTAGGACGAAGCTAGCAGTTCTTATATCTTATTTTTAAGCTTCCATATTTTTAAATATTTAATTATAAAATAAAAATAAAAATAAGTAAAGCTGTAACTAATTATCAAATGTTACTAATAGCCTAAAAGAAATTAAAATTCAATAATACTGAAAGTTACATTTAGTTTCTTCATACAGATTTAACTTTAAGAGTTAATAATCCTACTATCAAGCATAAAATATTTTAAATGAGTAATAATAATTTAAGAAAAATATATTACACATGTCAGCAGAAAAGAATATTCATGTTTTTCTTGAACAGAAATATTTAAGAAAGCCGGATTGGTAAAAAAAATGCATAAATGTTTCCTTACTTTTAAATAAAAGTGTACTTAGCTCCAGTTCTGTTAGTCCAAATATATTTATTAAGTAAAGGTTGTATTTCAAGTACACATGATCTTACTTACATAAGTATATTTAGGTACAATTTTTTCAGGAATTACTAATTCCCTTTCAGTAAATTTAATATTATCAAAATAGTTCCTATCACTAAAATGAATTTATTTATAGAATCAAGTATACATTAAAAAATTTTAATGAAAAAGTTTCCAAAGTTGAAAGTCTTCTGTCAGCTCCTTCGGATCTCTTATCATATACAGCTTCAGTGACTCAAATCTTGTTCCTTTAAATGCAGATTTCCCTTTAAGATACAGATAGAAGTCGCATGGCTCAAGATCCAGCGAATAAGGCGATAGTCTGTGACGTTAGGCTATTCGCGATTTTCTCTTCACTGGTCTTTAATTGAGATTGATTGCATGAAATAACAATTTCTTCCCAAACAAAATGAAACGTGATTATGTTAATTAGATGCAGGTGGAAATAAAGTGAAGTGATTCAGATATAATGATATATAAATAAAGTGGAATAAAGAGGAAAGGGGGAGTGGGGTTAATTCTGAAAAAAGTTCAAACAAGAGGCCGATTATATCAAGAGTTAGTTATCGGTTATCGCTGTCGCAAAAGGCTAGTCGGGGAAAGCAACCCCTATTGGAACGGTTTGGTAAGAATATATAATTTCAGTGATATTTAAATTGGTTGGCTAACTATACAGTCCAAAGAGAGCTATAACCAGTTATAGTATAGTAATTGATAAATAAATAGTTAAGTTGGAGTAGACTTGAGTGTCTTTGGAGCAACTATTGACTTTTAGAGCCAGTTACATTTAATGGCGCAAGAGTCGGATAGAATAATCATTCGTTACAAGTCTAACATTGAGAGGTTGTACTTGGCTAGAAACCTTTTGACAGATAGTATGGAATGACATTAACTTGGTGGAGAAATTTGCCGTACGGATTCTTTGTCAATTCCTACAGTTTGATCAAAAGCAGGAATACTAAACAGATGGTCAGATCGTACCAGACTTCCGATTTTTTCGATATTGTCATCCGCTTTTGACGTGGGAGGGCGACCCAGGTGTGAATTATCCTCTACATCTTCTTAGCCATCTTGAAAACGCTTTAACTATTCAAAAATACGTGCACGTGATAAATATTTATTGTCATGCACTTCTTTCAATAAATTACAAGCTTCAGTAGTTGTTCTCCTAAGTTTCACGTGAAATTTTACTTCAATTTGTAGCTTACTTATCACTTTTCCGGCGGAACAAAAAAAAATAGCTCTAATGCAAACGAAGACTACGGGTTTATGAATTTGTTTACGAAAACGAGATGCATTGCATTCGAAAGAGAAGGCTTCACGCTAAACAGCTGTTGGTCGCTGGCGTTTGGCGCGTACGTACTTCTTCTGTGGCAACGTCAATCTTGTTATTTAATAGCCACAACTTGCATGATAAACTCAAGCAATATAAATCAGACTCCTTAGAACTGAAAATGTCAGAGGCAGTACAATTCACTAAAATTGACAAATTAGAAATTTAAATTAGAATTCACTAAAAAAAAAGTATAAAATGGTAGTCTAAAATATGAAAATAAATTAAGAGTAATAGCAAGATTTAAGTTTTCAAAAAACAGTAATTCAACGCTTGTACTTGCCACCGTTTCAACGCAGTAAATTATTGGTAAGTTAAAGAATAAGTTCTTCAAAGAATTATTTATCAAGTGCTTTTTTAAATAATATTTATTTGAGATGATGATTCATTCGAAAAACAATTCGCAATTGTTCAACAAATAACTAAGGAATTGTAATAACTCTTTTAGGAAGAACAAATTACTAAACAAATCTAAATCAAATGAAAGATTTGTCTAGAGGAGATACATTATTACGTAATACATGACGTACATGAAGTTTTAATCAAAAAATACATAAAATTTAAGTTGAATTTCAAAATAAATGGCTTCGTGGTGCACATATCAGTACTCATAGATTCTTTGTACCAAATTTCACGGTCATGTATTTCTTAATTTTTTCGCTATGCCGTCGAAAAAATGAAACGCTTTTATTTTTTATCCGAGCTTGCGTAGTTCGATCCGCGCATGCGCAATGAAGGCAAATTCATTTTAAACTTAAATTTTAAATAACTCGAGATGGTTTTCGGGGGGGAGGGAATGGCTCCGTAGTCCACACCATCAGTATTCATAGAATTTGACCAAATTTCATAGTCCTGCGTCTTCTAATCTTTTCGCAAAACCAACGACAAAAATAGCAAATTTTTCATTTTATTAATATAGACTGTCCTCAAAAACATATAAAGGTGTTGAAAAACTTAGAGAGTTGTTAAAAAATTGTAAAGTCAAAATACATATAGCTATTTAAATATTTTCGGTTTAAAATAATTATAACACTCCATTATTATAAAGAAGTCATTTAATTATAAAGAGAATGATCTCATTGTCAAAGCACTTTTGAATTTTTAATTTACCCAAATACATTTGAATAATAAGCTCATATCTATTTTTCTATAAAGACCACTATTTGCTTAAGTTCGTTCTAAAAATTTATTCAAGAGGAATATTAAAAATATTTGGCTATTCGGTATCAATCCAAAATTTCTTATCAAATTAAAAATATTTTTTTAAAAAAGTTTACGACTAAACTCATTTGAACTAATCACAAGTTGTATTGAATGAACAAATTTATTAACACAAAGGATTTATATATATATGACAAACAAATGATTTATGCAGATGACAAAAAAATGATTTATACATACCAATAGTTTATATAAATCATTCTTTGTGGTATTGTACTCCGTTCTGTTATTTACAGATTATAATGGAGTTATACAATTCAGTCTTTTTAACGGTACTTTAAAACAACACTTTTTTTTTTTTTTTTTTTTTTTTTTTTTTTTGCACACCATTGTTAAAACTGTAATGAATTGAAACACCTCTACAATTGTCTTATAATTTTTCTGAAATTTCTAGGATGAAACTCTACAACATAATTTGCATGCAACTGTATACAAAAAAAAAATCCAGTTCTATTTATTTTATTTACTTGCTCGATGTAGGATATTGAAGTTTCTAAATTAGTGTCCATCGTTTACAGGTAATCTTACAATGATATGCTCCAACAATCACCTTAATTCTCTCATAATTTATTGAAAACTTTTTCCCCATTCTACATTTATCAATAAAAATTCATCAAATTGAAAATTTTTTAAATTATTCTATTTTTTCCCTTCGAATATCGAATGTTTGAAATATTTTTTTTTTATTTATTTCGTTAAATTCTTAGTAAATTCACCTAGAAAAGTAATTTTAACTCATTTTCAGATGATGAATAGTTATTTGCTCCTGAAATAGTGAATGTTAAATTTAATTTAAGTATAATATTAAAAATTGTAAATAATATTTATTGTAACAATTTTAAAGCTTTAACTGCGGTTAAAAAATATTTAAATCGGATAAATTTACTCAAATTTGCTTAGGTATTAAAACAATAAACTTGTAAGTTTTAAATTTAATTCGAAAATAGATACAAAACTAGGGAAAACTGTACGAAAGAATATAAGCAATAATAATTAACACTAAGAAAAAAATTTATAAGCTGTAAATAAAACTACCCTAAAACTGATAATTTAATGATGAAAATATCTTTAAAATTTTTATGAATAAAAAATTATATTTTTGGAAAAAAAAATATGTATATCATTTATTTCTGATGCATTTTTAATGAATTTATAGTTAATTACAAAATGTAGTGTTGAGTTTTTCATAAAATTAAAAATCAATACTTCTACAGAGTAAAAGAAATTATCCTAAAAATTTGATAATTAGATTAAGCACTGTAATGAAGAAATATGAAAAGGAATTCGGCGGAACACTTTTTGATAAACAAGCCCTCGGATCTTGCCTTCTTTAGTTAGGTGCTGGAATCAAGACTGCTAGGCAGCCAAGAGATTTTTTTCCCCATGAGGTTGACTACCTTTTGTAAACAGGGAGACGCGTTCCCAGGATATCCTAACGATCCTTTCTCTATTTTCAACCCTCCTTCTTGCCAACAATTTTTTACTTTTTTTTCTTCTAATGTCTATAAACAGTGTATCACAAATGTACATTGCTTGACGCAATGTAAACAGACTTTGCTCTTGCGTCAATATACATCTATTTTCACTCAAGAAGTAGTTCAAGTCCTAATATAATAGAAGGAGGAGGGCGTCTATCGGATAAAAATTAAATTAATGCCTTCGCGTAATGTGGTATGGGAGTTAAGGATATGCAGTGCCTTCTCATGCGTCAATAGTCATTTCACTAAGGATTCAGATGGAGATGTCTTCTACTCGTGGCTCTTGTTTAAATTTGGAGTGGTGTTCATTTAAACGAGGAGTATCAAACACACGGCACACTACGATCAATTCTGAGATCAGCTTAGCTAATGTAATGGAACGAAACATCGTGCCTTTCATACCACTAAAGTAAACTGAGGAAATATACTACATAATCGAAAATCCGTCTTTAAACAGCTTATAAATTAAAAAGGATCAGATATATAATCCAGTAGATTTAAGAGCTTTTTATAATTCGGGAAAGAAATAACTGAATAAACTTGGTCAGAAATTTAACTTGGATAAAAGTAACTTGGATTGGTTTTCCGAGAGCAATAAATTTTGTATTAAACCAATAACAGCGCTCGACCTTAAAGAACTTTTTCAGGGATGCTAGTTTCGGGTAAAACAACTTTTTCCGTGCAAAATGATTTACCATTTCACAAAGAAACCATTTGTTGGCTTAAAACTCATAGGTTTGTGTTTCCTAAGATATTTAAGGGGATAAAGTTTTGTAATTAAGTCATGATTCTTATTTTTGAGATTAATTTGTGGATGCGAAAATTTTAAAAAAGTTATAAATGATTCAGTTATGAAGAGAGAATTCTAAGAAAACCTGTGTGTGTGTGTGTGTGTGTGTGTGTGTGTTCAGTTAGTGAAAAAGTTTAACAGTTATCAATTTTTTTTCTATTCTTCTTTTCATATTCAGAATGTCTTTATCAAAACGAAGTGGTAGTAAAAATAAACGAAAAACTGAAGACAAACCTTAGAAGTTTCGAGAAAAATGGGGAGGATTTTTTTTTCCCTTTGCTTTGAAATAAGTAACAGAAAAATCTACTTGATGTGTCATAAGGATATTTGTGTATCAAACTGGTTCAATATTAGTCGCCATTATGAACAACATAAATCAATATTATGACAATTGCGACGGATTAATGAAAGAAGAAAAATAGAGAGCTCAAGCTGAGACGGAAAAAAACAGTTTGTTTTCTAAAATAACTCTAGGAGGTGAAGCGGTGATGCATGCAAACTACGTCTAGGGAGTTGATAACTAAACACTCAAAACATATAACTGAAGAATTTGTAAAGTAATGTCTAATCAAAGCTGCAAAAATTGTTTGTTCAGGAAATTTTGAGGCTTTTCAAACAATTTCTTAATCTCGAAATACAGTTGTGGTGAGATTTGTTGATCAGTGGCGGCTAGTAGCTAAAATTAGTGGGGGTGCTGCTGCCATTTTTAACCTTTGATTTAAAATTGTGTAAAAGGAGACGAACATGTATAAAACAAAGACTAATTAAACAACTTGATAAAATCCTAAAAGAACATACTCAAACATTATTTACTTATTTTTATCCTAATTTTTTTACAGTTCAAGCTTAATCTATTCATTTAAAAATAAAATTCATTGTTCTTGTTTTCATTTGCGTGGAAAGATCAATAATTTTCTCCTTGATCTCTGTATTTCAAAAGAGGAAATTGTTCTCCATTGAAAATACTGTAAGCGCATTTAGTCTTTTCGAATTCTAGCACTTCTTGGAAAAGTTTTTATTCTTTTCAATGATGAAAAGCGTCGTTCTGCCTCTTATGTAGTCATAGGAACTGTCAAAAAGGAATTTTATCAGTTTTGTAATTTCACTAAAAACATCATCATTAGATTCAAGATCATCATCATTATTTTCCGAGATAGATTTCAGCAGCTCAATTAATTTACAATATTCATGAACAAGACCTACAAAAAAATACTTTTAATTCAATTTCAAACGTTTCTTTGTCAATCATGGGATATGCTTCAGTGGTCAGAACTATCTCTTCTGTAGGATGTTCATTCCTGAAACTAGGGAAGTATTTCTTGTTCAACTATTGAGCTGCTTCTAAGCGTTTAATGGAAGAATATAACTGTCCATTATATCAATACATAAACACACACTTCCTTAGGTTCTACCATGAGTATCTTTGAAGGATTCTTCCCCAACTTTGAGCTTTTTTAATTTTAAATGAGCCCTTTTTGAAATCTGATACATATTCATTAACTTTAAACGCACAAATTTCTTCAGTTTGCACTTGGCTGTAAATTATTTCAACATAAGACAAAATCTGACGAAAAAGCTCAAACAAAAACTTGAAATTATCATCATTCCGGTATTTTAACATTCCTGTTACTTCAGGAATACAGTAAGTTGCAAATTTTCTTGTGTTCTTCTTATGGTCCGTATATTGAAGTTCCACCTTGTAGAAGTTGGAAGTAGAATGTTGACTTCCTTATACTTCTTGAGACTGTACACACGTTGTGGTGATCTTGAGAAGAATGTTGAAATAGCTAGAATGTTAGAGAAAAATATTCTTGCGTAACATGAAATGCTTGCTGCATTTTTCATTACTAAATTCAGTTGATGAGCATAACAGTGAATGAGTTTAGTTTAGTTTTTATTAACGTCGCGCTAGAAGCAACACGAGGGCTATTGGCGACGGACCTCCTAGTTTTGAACCACGTTCAAGTGACGAGGACGACACCTGAGCTGGCAACCCCCTCCTAACATCCACACCATGCCAACGGGAGGACTTTGGGTCATGACAGATTTAACGTGCATCAGCCCCGGCTACACGGCGGGTCTTTGCCGGCCAAGGATAGAACCCGCGACTGAACGAAAACCGCCGTCCGCGACCTTGACCACTAGGCTACCGCGGCCCATAACAGTGAATCAAACGTGCATTATTATAAATTTTATTTTTGTTTGAACTTTTAATTTTCGCCTTTTACGACATTTGGGCCATCAAATGTCTGAGCTATCATTTTTTGTCCATTTCTTTCAAGGATTATTTCCAATTGCTCTAAAATAGGTTTTCAAATTCTATATGCAGTTTGATTTTCTAGAATAAAGAATCCCCATAAAAATGCTCAGATATTTCTCCATTCAATACAAGCTATAGAACAAGAGCCGTTTGAGTGTGTTCCGAAACAACTGTTATGTCATCAGCCATAATAGCTACAAAGAAAGATTTCCTAATTTCCCTCCTTATCTCCTCTTGGTATATTTGTAGGAGGTAGTTAAGTATCTCATTCTGAATGGTCATAGAAACATCTCTGAAGATTGTAGTAGTTTCTAAGTAAATCTTCCAATCCGAATCTAATTTAAATGCAAAATTCACCAATTCTCTTAATATCCCAGGATTTGTTGAATCGTTATTTTCATCATGTCGATGTAAGCAGTTTCAAAGTTTCCTTAAAAGAAAATGCAATCTATTATTTTGGACAATATATATTTCACGGCTCTTTTTAACCTTTATATTGTTACGAAAAATTTTCCTCCGGGCATGTGTGTGGAGTTAAAATTAAGGTCCATCTCTCGGAGGATAATAACAAATATCACTCTATTTGTAAATCTCCAGAACGCTACACAGGTAGCAAAACTTGGACAATGACAGCACAAACAAATACACAGCACTTTCTTTTCACAGTTTAGTGTCTCAGGAACAAAACAGGAACAAAATACACTTTTAACAACAGTCACAGTTATTTCAGCAATATTCAGCTCACCAGCTTATTACCCTCACTGCGGATAACCACCGCAGTAAGACTCTGCGCTTCCAGGGCAGGCTGCGACAATTCCCGGCAGATACACGCTGCTTCTCCGTAAATTCACGCTGCACGTTCCACTTCAAGTGTCGACAGATTTCAGTCGATTCCCTGATTGATCTCCGTAACAGAGAGTCCAAAAACCGACTCAGACAGTTCCGCTGGATTCAAGCCAAACCTCCAGCAGATTCACTCGGCCACGCTATCCCGATCGGTCTACAAAGCAGATTCTACAGACAAAACTGATCACTTCGACTGTATCTCTTACGTATTTACTCATCTTACGGTCAGATATGACGTCCTTTGGGGAAATTCCCGAAAAATATGTAATTTGCTTCCTGATCGATATTTTGTCTCGGTTCCAGCACCTTCGAATACTTCCCATTTGTCAGTAAAGTCGCCAGATTTCTCAGAAAGTCGTCAAATCCGTCGCCAAGGTGAGGGGACATTGCTTAAACCCTCTTTTGCTAACTGGTGTGACAACTCTGAAAATCCATCTTATCCTTTATAAGAAAAGCGTTGCAGGGAAGCACCCATCTCATGTTCGAAACAATATTATGCTCATTGATTAAAATACTGTATGCCGGGAGATATCCAAGATGCCTTTCGAAGTTTTTCCTTAATACATACGGTTCCTAAAAGTGACAATAAAACTACATTATCAATGTGTAGCTTTGATTCCTCACACTTTACAGTTTTTTTCTTTTATTTTGTTTATATTTCTAAAACCATATTTTTTCCACGTTATATCATTTCCAAACAGCAAACACAGGAAGCAAAACAGTGCGTTTCTTACTCCACAACCACAAAGCCTACTTCTCCATTGGTACCATTCAGAATATAAGTTAAAAAAGCTTTTTTTATAATTATTAATAAATTACTCGGTTAAATATTAGAATTAAAGTAAACCATAGAGTATTGAGAAGTGGACAATAGTAAACTTTTCCGATATTAAAATTAAAGGAAACGATAAATAATTATATTGAATATACTTAAGACAAATGTAATTAAAATTAAAACAAATGATAAACTATTAAATTGAATATTATATCAGCTACATGTAATTAAAATTAAAGCAAATGATAAATTATTAAATTGAATATATTTGAGCTAAATGTAATTAAAACTGAAGCAAACGGTAAGAAATCGAAAAGTGATCTGGTACTCCAAAAGATATCCAATTAAAACAATAGCTCCTTGGGTGGCTAAAGAATGTAAATTTGCAGAAATTTTTATCAATGCTGGCGGAGGTGGATAAAATAAGGACCGAGCACGAAAGAGAAGGTTCTTGATCAACTGATTGTTAGTTCAAGTCTCTTTTAGAAGAAACACGAAAGGTTATTGGTGACGGACTTTGCAGTTTTGAGCCTCTCTCAAGTAAAGAGGACAATACCTAAGCTAGCCCCTCCCTCCCCAAACTTCCCCACCAACGAACGAGAAGGATCCACATTAGGAAAAATAATATTCATCCTGGAGGCCCTCCTATCACCATGGAGTTAAGCAAGGGAAGCAGTTAGCAACTCAACGTTAGATATCCAAGATCCGAGCTCCGCACTTAACTTGGACATCACTCAAATACCAATGCAACATCAGAGCGAGGATCCAGATACACCCCTTTCCTACGTGATGGTGGTGGTGGTGAAGTTTTATGACGCAAGAGCCACATGTGAGTCATGCTGCGCCAAACAAGGTGTAACTAGATCTAGACGTTTGAATGAGTGATTGAGTGATAGTATATGCAACTGCATAAAAGTCATATATGACCATAGTCATATATGAACAAACAAAGTGAGTGAGAGCAAAGCTGGAAAAGTGTAAAAATTTGCTCTAAATGAAGGAAGAAATAGAAAAAGTAAAATTTTGGTTGACAAGGAGGAGGGTCGAAAATAGAGAAGGATTGCTAGGGTATCCCAGGGGTGCATCACCCGAGTTAACCAACGACGTAAGCCCCATGGGAAAGAAAAAATATCTCTAGGGTGCATCGGGGACCTGATGCCGTACTTACCTAAGGAATACAAGCCCTGAGGTCCCTTGATATAATCCCCAGGTGCAGGGTGCCCGGCTATACCCCCAGACACTGGGTCCACCTTTTAGTAGCCTCTTATGGCATGCATGAGCTACATTGGGACCATTTTTTTACAACAAATCACCCAACAGTTTTAGTCTAGTTTGGTTTTTTATTAACGTCACACTAGAAGTAACATGAGGGCTATTGGCGACGCACCTCGTCATTTTGAGTCTTGGTCAAGTGACGAGGATGACACCTGAGCTGGCACCTCTCCTAACTTCCACACCACGCCAACGGGAGGGATTTGGGCCCCAACAGATTTAACATGCATCAGCCCTGGCTATTTGGCGGGATTTTAGCGGCCAATGATCGAACGCGCTACAGAACGAAAACCGCCGGCCATGAATTCGAAGCCATGACCACTAGGCTACCACGGCAGTCCATCACCCAACAGGTGTAATAGAGGCACAAATTGTTTTACTATAGGGGTTGAATATACAGAAGGATCGATAAGACATCGCAGGACGTGTCACCCGTATTTATCAAAGTCAGTATATCCCATAGGACAAATAAAAGATAGGGTACGCCAGGGTCATGACTCCCGTATTTACTTAACATAAGAGAGATAAGGCCCTAATATTTTAAGAGATGCAAGACTGTGATGAATCACTCGACAATCGATTATATAAAATACAATCTATTCGGTGGAAAGATATCTACATATTCCGCGGAAGCACAAATTTATGACTTTAAGTTCCGCAGTTTCCGTACAAGTACATATAATGCATCATAATCCCCAAAACAAGTATATGGAATTTTTATTCAATGTAATGAATGTCTTATGAAAAGTAGAAACGGATATCTTCGGTAAATGTGGAAAATATTTAAAATCATGATAGTAAAAATTTATGGGACGTGGTAGCCTAGTGGTCAAGGTCGTGGACTCGCAGCTGGCGGTTTTCGTTCAGTCGTGGGTTCGATCCTTGGCCGCCAAAGACCCGCCGTGTAGCCGGGGCTGATGCACGTTAAATCTGTTCGGGGTCCAAAGTCCTCCCGTTGGCGTGGTGTGGATATTAGGAGAGGGGGTGCCAGCTCAGGTGTCGTCCTCGTCACTTGACCGTGGTTCAAAATTACGAGGTCCGTCGCCAATAGCCCTCGTGTTGCTTCTAGTGCGACGTTAATAAAAAAAACTAAACTAAGTAAAAATTTATTGTCAGGAAGAAATGCAGCACGTTTTAATAAGATCAGAATTAACATAGCTCTAAAATTTACGTGAAAACTATTTGGGTATGTGAGTGATAGTCGAGTTTAACAGCACAAGAGAGAAATGTGGTTATGATGCATCAAATAAGGTAAAATTGCGATCTGGACGTTTGAAAAAGACGGTTGAATGATAGTATTTCAACGGTGCAAGAGCCAGATATAGCCATGATGCTCCAAACGAAGTGAAGCTGGGAACTAGACGTGAGAAAAATTTGAAAAAACAAACGAGTGAATGATAGTATTTTAATAGCGCAATGGCCAAATGTGGTCATACTGCTCCCAAAAGCTGCGGTTATCAAGTAGGAGGTCTAAAATAGGGAAAGATCGCTAGGGTATCCCGGAGGTACATCATCCGTTCTTACGAAACCAGTAAACCCCCCCCCATGGGAAAAAAAATCACTGAGGTGCCTAGGGGCAAGAAATATTCGGGAAACTCCCAATTTTGAACTGCGATCAGAAATTAAACAGGGGTATATCCAAGAACTAGCACAAACTTTCAATATCACAAAAAGGGAATGAAGAGTTTGCATCCTTAATCACAAAGATCATCTGCTAGCCATGTCGCGTTACATCCTTTTATATGCAATATAATATATTTAAAATGCAAATACATTAATTAAAAATAAACCATCGGTAACTATGTGTTCATGGCATATAGAACTTATCACCAGCGAACAGCGGTTTCCTTGAAGCTCATTGTGTACAAAGGTTGAAGCTCAATAAATTTGTACGGGCTCCAAGTTATCAGGTTTGCGTACATATCAAATATTAGCCAAGGTGTCGACCTCGTAATCAGACCATATGAAGAGTATAGGCTACGGTTAACTTTAGTTTATTAGTTTAGTTTTTATTAACGTCGCACTAGAAGCAACACGAGGGCTATTGGCGACGGACCTCGTCATTTTGAACCACGGTCAAGTGATGAGGACGACACTTGAACTGGCACCCCTCCCTCTTCTAACATCTACACCATGCCAACGGGAGAACTTTGGGCCCCGAACAGATTTAACGAGCATCAATCCCGGCTACACGGCGGTCTTTGGCGGCCAAGGATCGAACCCGCGACTGAACGAAAACCGTCTGCCGCTAGTCCTCGACCTTGACCACTAGGCTACCGCAGCCTAAGTTTAGTTTATATTGACGTCGGATTAGAAGCAACACGAGGGCAATTGGCAACGGACCTCTTAATTTTGAACCTCGGTCAAGTGATGAGGACGACACTTGAACTGGCAATCCCTCTCCTAATTTCCACATCATGCTAACGGGAAGATTTTGGTCTGCGACATATTTAATATGCATCAGCCTCGGCTAAACGGCGGGTCTCTAGCGGCCAAAGATCGAACCCGCGACTGAACGAAAACCGCCGGCCACGAATCCGAAACCGTGACCACTTGGCAACCGCTGCCACTAAGGTGTGATTAAAATACCTATTTATAGATTGTGATTTATTAACGTCACACTGAGAAGTACGATTGATTCTCCAAACTACACCATCAAGAGGACTCAAGAGATTTAACGTACATCAGCTCTGCTATACGGTGGGTCTTTAGTAGCAACAGGGCTCGAACTCGCGACTCGACGAAAACAACGCCAGCCGCGAGTCCACCATGACCACTAGGCTACTACAGCTACACTTGGGTGTTGAAGAAATAAAAGCTTTGTACAAGTTGTTTTATGTTTTGTTTGTAAAAGTAAACAAAAATAAAAGTACACGAGAGAGTTTCTGCATCAAAAACATACCGTAATTGATCGATTATCAAGCAACGCATTTGGAAGTAAAATAATGGCTTTTGGTGACTAATTGACTAATCTCGCAATTTGAACCTCTATTAAGTGGAAAGGACAGTACCCGAGGTAGCACCTCCCTCTTCAAAATTCTACACCATGCCAAAGAGGGACTTAAAACCCAGACAAATTTAGCGTGCCACAATCTAGTTACACGACGAGTCTTTAGGGGTAAGTGAGTGACTTTAGAATTTTATGACGCAAGAGCCAGATATGGCTATGCTGCTCCAAACCAGGTGATACATAAAAAGTGGTTAACACATTGCACTTAGGTAAAATTTAAAATCCTATTGGGACCAATTAGAAGAAAATTAAAAACAATGGTAACAAATATGAGAGTAAATCACTGTTTAAAATGGATAAAAGCGTGAACAGATCAGGCTAAAGAGATAAAAGAGTAAAACACAATAAGCTAAGGTCGAATACGGATTTTCTTTTGCTTCAAGTTAGAATGTTTCATTTGGTCCACTGCATCCATGAGCCAGGAATCATCGACATCATATAAAATGCAGTCATCGTCATCTCCAAGATTTGGTGGTAGGGTACTTTTTTTGGGTCTATAAGCATTTAATTTAATATCAATTTTGGGTTTATTGTAGGATGTGAAATGTTTCGGTACGGGCTATTTAATTTATTTTTGGTTTTTGTCTTAAAACTAGGAGTATTTACAGATTTAGCAGTTTTGATAGGAGCTATGGAAGGCAAAATATCTGCCTGAGAAGATGACGATTATGTATTAACTGTACACTTTGGAAAAGACGAAGGAGTCGATTTGGATCGGGAAGACAATGGCTTAAGACAGTGAAGAGGCGGGCATATCACTTTTGTAACAGAGGGATCGGTTTGGGTGAACGTTGATATAGATGATTTAGTGGCCTGAGTGTAAGTCTGAGAAAGTGGAGGAACTAATAATTTGCGCGCTTCGGGATATGAAATATTACGTGAGGATTTTATTTCCTGAATCTGTTTCTCTAATTTCCATTTGGGGCATAATGTTGAGTTAGATGTGCGAGATTGAGAACAATTAACACACCTGGGCTCCAGTGGGCACTCCGCGGAAGAGTGTCCAACAGAAGCACACCTAGAGCATGTTAATTGTCCCCTACAGGCAGTTTTTGAATGTCCGAACCTCTGACACTGAAAACAGCGCAGAGGATTTGGAATATAGGGCCGAATATTGCAATTTAAATATCCTGCTTTAATTGTTGAAGATAATTGCGGTCTATTGAAAGTCAAAATTAAATGTTTGGTAGGAAAAGTGGTACCGTCCTTTTTTATTATGATCCTTCTGACCTGAGTGACACCCTGATCCGCGAGTCTTTAGGGGATTCGGATGTGTTTTATTAACGTCGC
Source organism: Nephila pilipes (assembly GCA_019974015.1). Taxonomy (NCBI): domain Eukaryota; kingdom Metazoa; phylum Arthropoda; class Arachnida; order Araneae; family Nephilidae; genus Nephila; species Nephila pilipes. The sequence continues at coordinate 423,346 of BMAW01097174.1, forward strand.
ACTGAAGAAACACGGTGACGGACTCTTAATTTCGAATCTGTCAAGTGACGAGGACAACATCCGAGCTGGCATCCCTTCCCCTAACTTCCACACCAACGGGAGGACTTTGGGCCCCGACAGATTCAACGTACATCAGCCCCGGCTACACGGCGGGTCTTTGGTGGCCAAGGATCGAACCCGCGACTGAACGAAAACCGCCGGCTGCTAGTCCACGACCTTGACCACTAGGCTACCGCGGCCCTAGTATACAGGGAATAAATAGACTCAAAAACAATTAAAAAGTTTTCGAAAATAAATTAACTCTGTTTTTTAAATAACTTTTAATAACAATCAAATTTTTACAGCCACTACAGTCAAAATTAAATAAAAAAATTTAAAGGTGAAAAACGTCTTAAATATTATTTCTACACAAGATTGATTCACAGACAAACTTCAAGAGTCATTAGTTTTTTCGAATTCTGCTAGCTCATTTAGTGCATCGCCAGCAAAATTAAATGTATTTCTATATTTATGTATCAAGTTAGCAACAACAATAAAAGCAGTATCCAAAATAGGTATACTGTGTATAGCCGCTTCTTCTTCCAAGATACGTTTAGTAATTACAGCATACAACTTGTCACTAGATGAAACTTTATCCATTTCATCAGAATTTTTGGAAGTACCTTTGAATGTATCGTGAACTTTCACCATGAAAGACTGAAAATCGACAGGCGCCACGGCGGTCTCCTCGGCCACAGCAGGCGGCGCCACGGCGGTCTCCTCAATACGGCGGCGCCACGGCGGTCCCTCGGTCAGCAGGCGGCGCCATTTGGCGGTCTCCGGTCAATAGCAGGCGGCGGCGCCAATGGCGGTCTCCTCTACCACAGCAGGCGCGGCTGCATCAGCGTCTCCGGCCACACGGCGGCGACACGGACGGTTTCGATATAGCAGGCGCGTACACGGCGGTCTCCTCGAACACAGCAGGCGGCGCATATGCGGTCTCCTCGGCACTGGCAGGCAGCGCACGGCGGTCTCCTCGGCCACTAGCAGGCGGCGACATGGCCATCTGCACGCAGCGTGCTACCTCGGTCCCACAGCAGGCGGCGACACGGCTCTCGCCACACCGTGGCGGCGACAGGCTCTTCCCGGCCAAGCAGCGGAGCGACACGGCGTCTCCTCGGCCACAGCAGGCGGTGACGCGGTTCCTCGGTCAATTTCGCAGGCGGCGACACGGCGTCCCCGCGTCTTCATGCAGGCGGCGAACGCATGAAGCCTCTGGCCATTGCGGCCGATGTCCCAGCACGCGGCGACACGGCGTCTCCTCGCACGCGGTGGCGACATTGGTCTCCTCGGTCACTGCAGGCGGCGAATATCGCATCCTCGGCCACTGCAGGCGTGGCGACATGCATAGTTCCCCTCCACCGACTGCAGGCGACACGCGCGGTCCTCGGCCATACCGATGGCGGCGACAAATCGGCGGTCTCCTCGGCCACCGTAGGCGGCGACACGCGGTGATCCCCGCTGGCCATCATGCAGCGGCGATCCGGCGTCTCCATATATGACATGCCCTAGTGGCGGGCGACACGTCTCCCCACCGTATGAACGGGCCTCGGCCACTGCAGGCATCAGTGGTCTCGCCTTTACAGCAGGCGGCGCTTTACAGGGGTCTCCTCGGCCATCGCAGGCGGCGACACATCGGCGGTCCTCGGCCACCGGCGGCGGCGCACGGCGGTCTCCTCGGCCACTGCAGGCGGCGATGGTGTCCTTCGGCCACCGCAGGCGGCGACACGGCGGTCCTCTGGCCACTGCAGGCGGCGACACGGCGGTCTCCTCGGCTCACACTGCAGGCGGCGACACACGGCGGTCTCCTCGGCCACCGCAGGCGATTTATGGTCTCCTCGGCCACTGCAGGCGGCGACACGGCGGTCTCCTCGGCCACTGCAGGCGGCGACACGGCGGTCTCCTCGGCCACAGCAGGCGGCGACACGGCGGTCTCCTCGGCCACAGCAGGCGGCGCCACGGCGGTCTCCTCGGCCACTGCAGGCGGCGACACGGCGGTCTCCTCGGCCACTGCAGGCGGCGACACGGCGGTCTCCTCGGCCACTGCAGGCGGCGACACGGCGGTCTCCTCGGCCACTGCAGGCGGCGACACGGCGGTCTTGGCCTCAGAATATTTCATAATATCGGAGATGAATTGAGCAATTGTTTGGTCGTTTTCAATATCACTCTCTTCATAATTTTCAGTCGAAATTTTCACCTTCGTTTCGGCGTAGACTTTGTTTAAAACACGCTCTGCGAATCTTTCTTGGCGTTCCAGTTTTAGAGCTGGCTCTTCATTAGTATGTGCAAGCTCCATACAATTATAAAATTTTAAATAGTTTTGTTTCACGACGTATTCCTCAAAATCTTTCCATCCACCATGATGATAAAAAGACTCCTTTAGAACAGCTTCGAAAAAACCAATCACAATTTCAGAAGTGCAGGCTAAAAATTCTGCAAAGCCATTGTCATAAGCGAACTCAGCCATTGCTGTTACTAAAGAGCAAACTGTCATAAATTGATCGAAAACGTCTTCTTTCAAATTAACTGATACAACGATGATAAAAGTTGTATAATAATTATACAAGTTTCGGGATAAAGTTATGCGATTCGTAAATTTTCTTAAAAATGCAGTCCATGGTAATATAGATATTTTTCTATGAACCCATACGGCTCTCCGTAGATTTACAATTAAAACTGAAGATAATTCGGACCTTATATTGGATTCTGGTGAAACAGATTGTTTGTCGAGTAATTTCAGCTTATGCCACATATAGGGAAAAAGCTTTTCAACTGCATATCTTATTTTCGGATCTGCCATGTTACTGAAATAAAATACAAACTCCTCAGTGTCAAAGAATAAAAATAATTGAAATCTTATTTACCAGAGCAAGGTATAAATATAGATGAAACAGTATTTCCAAAGCTGCTTTTGCATTTTGAATGAAAAGAGTACTCAATTGATTGGTGTGGAATTGGTCGATAAAAAACCCATAATTTCTTGTTTATTTCCTTAGTGTATATTCACATTCTGGTTGTGTTGAATTGAACTGAATGAAAATTTTGATTTAAAAGATATCTGATAACGTGACGCCTTTCTCTAAATCTTATTCTGACTCCCGCTTGTGCAACAAATTGGTTATTCAACCAACAATTCATTTGACTAACTCAGGACTCATGAACTAGACTAGTTCGATTCATTCAGGACTAGTTTAACGAAAGATTCACCCACGCTCAATTAATTATATGTTGAACAGCTAATAATAGTATTTTCATCACGTGAAGCCAACCCTCAGTTTCTCATCGGAATTTTCACGACAACATTGAAAATTTTGCATAACAAATTTTGCATTTTGTTTTCGAAGTACTGCTTTCTCTAAAGACCACCGTGTAGGGGTTGAATCTTCATAAATCAGACCGGTTCTATATTCTCACGTTGGCGTGCATATGGAGTGTCAAATCAGGTGTTGACCTTACAAGCTGACCATACGAAGAGTATTGGTTACGGTTAGAAGAATTATGTGTCGATTGCAATTATTTATTAACGTCACACTGAGTAGCAACACGGAGACTATTGGCGACAGATCTCACAATTTTGAACCTCGAGGAAGTGACGAAGACGACACCTGAGTTGGTAAGCTTACGACTGACTTGGTAAGCTTACGGATTTAACGAGCACCAGCCCGCTGCACGGTGGGTGCTTAGTAGCATCAGGACTCCACATGATGTTCTCGACTCAACGTAAACGACACCGGCTGAGAGTTTGCGACAGGACCAGTACGCTACTGCGACCACTGTGGAACATAAATAATCTATAAGGTGGTTTGAATTATTACAATTAAGAAAAAGAATGTTCAAAAAATATGATAAAATTATACTTCAATTTTAGTGTAATGTAAAGATTGGTGAAACTTTGAACCACATAACAATGGATTGATTGTTTATTAATGCTGCACTTAGAGCCATCACGAGGTCTGTTGCTCACGTACATCATAATTTTGTACCTAGATCAAGTTACGAGGACGATACCTGAGCCAGCACTTCCCTTTCCAAACTTGAAAATCATACCGATGGAGGACTTGAAGCTTTGACAAATTTAACGAGCATCAGCTCCGGAGCACGGTGAATCCTTAGTAAAATCAGGGCATGAAATGATGGCATCGAATCAACGGTAATGAACGCTCATATTTGCTGCACATTTAGATTTTCAGTTATACTTTTCCAAAACTATGTCCATTACCGAGGTATTATTTTTCTTGATGTAAAGATATTTCTCAAGTAGAGAGACACCTAAAAAAAACTTTTCCTAAAAATCCTTCGGATCTTGTATATGATTGTCTCAAAATACCTGTTATAACACACCGACTTATGACCATTAACGATTTTGAATACGTTAACGTGCATATTACCTATGTAAAATGTTTTATTTCGCCGATGATTCAGCTCTCTTATTCAGAACAAATTAGGTAATCCACAAATTAACTAGACAACATGCACATCTTCAAACTTCAATAATAACATATATAGATAGAGATCATTATTCATGAATGCCTGTAAGTCCGATAAAATTCAAATTCGGAGTGTTTCTGAATTATGTTTCCACCCGTGAGTTTGCGAGGTTGCTGTGGTCATTTGTTCTTTAAAAGATACAAGTGATAGAAAAGGAAGTTAAGCTTAACAACACAAGGATCCTTTCGGATCTCGAAACCCCTTGTAAAAGAAATAGGACTGACCCTTGGTGGTCTAAGACTACGATCGGAAAATTATAGTAGGCGTTCTATCCAATGACACACCAAGAAATTGATGATTGAATGAAACTTTACTATATTTTACGTCCGTTTTGATTAAAGCACCTTGTTTACAAATATATTTTTGCTAAGTGTTTTTATAAGTTAATTGAAGTCGTTATCTGTTCTTAACTTTTAATATTTTACAACGTTTTTCTGAATTTCACTTGGTGTGTGTGGGGGAGTCATCAAATTTTTGATCGTTAATTTAACCAACTTCCCACTAAGCTAGAGCTCTGAAACCTTGGGAATCGTTCTTACTCGCCTATCAATGCAATATTTAGACATTTGGGACAACTTTTAAATAATATTTCAATAATATTTTTAATAACGTAATTTGTTGTAACGTTTGTAGTAACCTGGCGCCATCTATGGAAGATAAATTGAATTACGCAGAGAGAGTGATCTTAAAGACGAGAGAAATATGAGGTTTTTTACAGTCTTAAGTAATATTTCACTAATTTTTTTTAAATAAATTTTGCCACCATTTAAAAACGTTGATATTTTTTATCTCGAATTATTATATTTTTTATTGAATTCCTACTATCATTCACACTCTCTCCTATATATATTTATTTAATATATATCTTGTTCAAATTTTCAATCGTTAATAAAATACTTTTTATTCATCCACTCAAGTTCAAATACATTTTTTTAAACTTGTAGGGGATGACACTCGATGTTAATACAGTTTTTTTCAAATATTAATTCATTAATTAAATTTAATTGAGGAAAATGCAGTTTAGCCCAATCACTTGGCGCGATTTCAAAAATTGCCATATTTAGCCATTATTTATTTATTTATTGGCTGAATGTTAAGTTCGCGAAGCCGACCAGGGTAGCCACATTTGGCAAAATACCGCTAAACAATTCCTGTCGCCAAGGGTGGTTGGGCTAAACAGCATTGCAACTATTTAATTTACCGGATGAATTAAGAAACAAACCAATGCTAGTTCTATACTACTACTTCTACATATAATCAAGATATTGCACAATTATTAAATTTTATCTGTGGAATTAATGAACCTTTCATCACAGAGGAATTACATGGCCTAGTATCAGTGAAAGATATGATAGTGCTATTGTCGATGTGGTGAACCCAATTAAAGAGCAAGGCCACTGCACCATCGGCAATTCAAATATTTTCTTGGGATATGGAAGAAGAGTATGAAGAAGACATAATTTACCACAACATTGTGAGTTTTTTTTGGGGGGGGGAGGGGGTTGATGACAAAAGAGTCTGGACATTGTGGAATGAAATCTTATTTCTGTACACGCTGGAGATACCTGATGATTTTGTTACGAGAACAGGATGTAAGGAAAATAGATAGAAATGATATTTGTGATGAGAATCTCACAACCAGCAACATCTCGCCTGGTTTTAAAAAAATCGTAGAAATGTGTGATAGAGTATGTTCGTCTTACTAAACTTATTCTAAAATTAACTGTGCTTGCATTTATAGATGGTATTAAATTTGCACAATAGAAAAAATTTGAATAAAACCTCTACTATTTTATTTAATTTTATAGTGAAATTAATACATATTCTGAAATACAAAGTTAAGTAATTAATTCACATCTTTTAAAAGGTGTGGCCCTCTGCTGACTTCCGCTTCCACAAAGTGGTTCCACCCTAAGCAATTGCCCAACCCTGCTTTAACGAATACCTATACTTAACTAATATAGTATTGATACGAGTATTAACCTTATATATTGGCATGCATGTATTTTTCTTCTAAACTAAATATGGCCGCGGTAGCCTAGTAGTCATGGTTTCGGATTCGTGGCAAGCGGGTTTTGTTCAGTCGCGGGCTTGGGCCTTGGCCGTTAAAGCCCCCCCCCCCCCCATGTAGCCGGAACTGATGCACGTTAAATGTTTCACAGCTCAAAATTCTCTTATTGTCATGGCGTGGAAGTTAGGAGAAGGGGTGCCAGCTCAGGTGTCATCCTCGTCACTTGATCGAGGTTCAAAATTGCGAAGTCCGTCACCAATATCCCTCATGTTGCTTCTAGTGCGAACTTGAAAATTAAATTAAACTAAAATTCTAAACTGAATATTTGTAAAATATTCAATTTTTAAAATGTCGCAAATCTAATTTATAAAACTTAAAAAATAATTTAATATATTATTTTGAATTATCTTAACTAATATTTCTTAAAAATTCAAATAGTTTTTTTCTGTGGAAGACAGCCTTACAACCAATTTCTAGTAGCCTTGGCAGAAATTAAAATTCATGAATGTGAACATATGACTCTGCTAAATCTATTTGGAGGTCAAAACTTGTCTACCTAGGATATTTTTTTCTTTGTACTTCCTTAGTAAAATAGATCCATCTAGTCTGTCGTTTTCTATTACAATTTTCTTTCCGCTGAGATGATAAACTATAGCCTTCTTAAAAGGCCTAATGATTTTGTTAACAGAATCAAACTTACATTACAAACTTAAGCAATATCCCTCTGCATTATAGAAATGTTCACTTAATATTCCTATACATCTAATTTTTTTTTCTTTTGAGGGAGGTTCATCACTTGTAATAAAGATTTTTCAATATGTTATGTGGCCTAAGAACTTTTATCTCAAGAGAAGAACACTGAATCACCTAAAGTTTAGTTTAGTTTTTATAAACGTCGCACTAGAAGAAACACGAAGGCAATTGCCGACGGACCTCGTAATTTTGAGTGAGTGAATATAAAGTTTATTGGCGCAAGAGCCAGATATGGCAATGCTGAGCCAAACAAGATTAAACTGTGGTCTAGACGTGAAGTTTGAGTGAATGTAAAGTTTATTGGCGCAAGAGCCAGATATGGCTATGCTGCGCCAAACAAGATTAAACTGTGGTCTAGACGTGAAGTTGAAAAAAAGGTAAAAATGGTTGACAAGAAAGAGGGTCGAAAATAGAGAAGGATCGCTACGGTATCCTGGGAGTGCGTCACCCGTGTTTACAAAAGATAGTAAACCCCATGGGAAAGAAAAAGATCACTAAGGTGCCTCGGGGTCATGATGCCCGTACTTACCTGAAGAAGGCAAGTCCCTGAGGTCCCCTGATATAATCCC
>BMAW01097174.1:431215-442727 GCA_019974015.1 Nephila pilipes
GGCAGGGTGCCCGGCTATACCCCCAGACGCTGGGTACCCATTTTAGTCGCCTTTTACGACATGCATGAGCTACAGTGAGACTATTCCGTCATCCCCGGTCACCACTCAGGTCCTCGTAATTTTGAACCACGGTCAAGTGATGAGGACGCACCTGAGTGAGTGAGTGAGTGATAGTGAAGTTTATTGGCGCAAAAGCCAGATGTGGCCATACTATACCAAACAAGGTAAATCTGTGATCTAGACGTAGGATGATACCTGAGCTGGCACCCCCCTCTCCTAACTTCCACACCACGCCAACGGGAGGACTTTGGGCCCCGACAGATTTAAAGTGCATCAACCCCGACTACACGGCGGGTCTTCAGCGGCCAAGGATCGATACCGTGACTGAACAAAAACCGTCGGCCACGAATCCGAAGCCATGACTCGTAGGCTACCGCGGCCACCTGAATCACCTAAAAGCAATACAATAAATAGCTGAACCTATGTGGAGTTAAATATCAGCTGCAAATCAGACCTTCCAAACTCAAGGTGTCAAATTATGGGAAAATTCCGTTTTGTTTACATTCACTTGTACACTATTGTATATTTTACATTTTTCTAGGTGGTCGCGTTTGGCTAGAGGTCATGGACGTGATCTTGGGGACCTCAGTTGTTACCGTCGAATCGTGATCTGATGCGATGGTGTTTAATAGCACAAGAGCCAGATGTGGCTAGGGTGTACCAAATAAGGTGCAACTGTTGTCTGGACGTTTGAAAAAGTGGGAGGAGTTAAAAATATTTGACAACGAGGAGGGTCGAAGGTAAAGAAAGATCGTTAGTGTATCCCGGTGTTATGTCACACATCTTTACCAAATACAGTAAACACCCATGAGAAAGAAGAAAAAAAAAACACTAGGATATCTCGCTGTCAGTGAATTTTTATTAATGTCGCACTGAGCAGCAACGCTAGGGCTATTGGTGATGCACTTCGGAATTTTGAACCATGAAATTGATGAGGACGACACCTGAGCTGATACCTCCTTCTCCAAACTTCCCCATTACGGCAATGGAAGAGCATGAGACCTCGACAGATTTAACGTGCATCAGCCCTGGCTACACGACGGGTCTCTAGAGTCATCAGGGTTCGAAACCACGAACCGCAAGCCACGAGTCTGCGACGATGACCATTAGGCTACCATGGGCGTAGGAAAACGTGGAATCAAAGGAGCATTGATAAATGCGATCATATTTGCAAGCATCAGTTCATCAAAATATTCAATAACAGTCAAGTAACTAGGAACTGAAAGATAGTATTCGTATTATTCATATTCACCGTGCGAAATGCTCACGATTACTCAAAGCCATTTTACTTAACTAAACTGAATGTATCATGCAAATTTTTTTGTACTCAGTCAAAAGAGAATTTGTTTTATTTTAGAAGCATATCAAATAATTCGAGATAAAAAAAAAAAAACAACGTTTTTATATGGTGGCAAAGTTTATTAAAAAGATTATTGAAATATTAGTTGAAAATTGTCGCAAATGTTTAAATATTGCATTGTTAGGAGAGTAAGAACGATTCATAAAATTTCAGTGCTCTAGCTTGATGGGAAGTTGGTTAAATTAACGATCGAATATTTGATGACACTCTGATACACGAAGTGAAATATATAAAAACGTTAAAACTAACTAAAATTAATTCATCCGGTAAATTAAATGGTTGGAATGCAGTTTAGTCAAACCACTCTTGGAGACAGGAATTATTTGGCGGTATTTTGCCAAATGTCGCTAAATTGGTCCGCGAAGCGGACTTAACGTTCAGCAGTAAGAAAAAATCGCCGAGTTTGGAAATTTTTGAAACCGCGCCAAATGGTTGGGTTAAACTGCATTATTTAAAAAAATATTAGTTAAAACTTGTTGCAAATGTCTAAATATTGCATTGTTAGGCAAGTAAAAATGATTCCCAAAGTTTCAGAGCTGTAGCTTAATGGGAAGCTGATTAAATTAACGATCGAAAATTGGATGACACACACACACCAAGTGAAATACAGAAAAACGTTTTAAAAAATCCCTCCTCAATTTCGATGATGGTGTTATTCCAAAAGTTTCTTCCGATGAATTATTCTTCTGAAAATGGTTGTTTCTCACTAACATTGCCTGTTACTTGAAAAGCATCTGCATGAAGAACATTAGGGCTGTTAACAATTGATTTGTGATTTCACATCGCAGAGATCTTTTTCGTATTGTTAATTTGAAGATAAAGTATTTTCAAGTATTTCCAAAATACGATTATACATTACAACGTACATAAAAAACTGTTTCGTGAAAATTCACGGATTTGATACTTCTTTCCCGGGTTGCCATAGTTACGAAAAGTAATAATTCTTTAAAATTCAGTCGAAAAACTTAACTATCTCCTAAAACTCCAACTGTATAGATTCGGATACGACTAAGGTGAACTTAAAAAAATTCGATATAAAAACCAACGTTTTTATATGGTGGCAAAGTTTATTAGAGAAAATTATTGAAATATTAGTTAAAACTGTTAGTTATTTTTAACTTTAAAATTCACTTAAAAAGAGACATTTGTGAGAGTATTAAAAAATTCATAATACTCATAAAATCAAAACATGCATTTGAAAGTTTGTAAGTCATTCTATTAAAAAAAGAATGGGAACCAGAATTCAGAAAAAATTGTGATAAGACATGGCGCCAAATATTGGAAACTTCCTTTCTTGCGAATGATTACTGACTAAAAGTCAGCAACCCTTACTATCTCGTGCATAGTAAAGGGGAGATAGTATCTCCCCTTTGGGAGTACAAAAGGTTTACGATACCGCATGCTGCGTGGGGAATGTTCTGTGCTCCCAGAGGGGGAAAGAAATTTTTTCCTCAATCCTAAAAGCGCCGAGAGGAAAGAATATTTTGACTTATTAAAATTATTGAAATATTAGTTAAAACTTGTCGCAAACGTCTAAATATTGCATTGTTAGACGAGTACGAACGATTCCCAAAATTTCAAAGCTCTAGCTTGATGGAAAGTTGGTTAAATTAACGATCGAAAATTTGATGACACACACACTCACACACACCAAGTGAAATTCAGAAAAACGTTGTAATATATTTCCGTTCGGGGGAAAAACTGCGATTCAGCAATCATCAATGGAGAAAACTTTCCCCAATTAGGGGCGATGAATATAACTCCACTGCAACTCGCGGATAAAATTGAACCACAGATATGTAATGTATCGTAAATACGACTAATAGAATTTTTTTTCCCTCTGGCTTATTTCGCAATAAAATTTACTTGGAATGATAAACATTCCTTGATTTTCTAAAACCCTGAAAAATAGCGCTAAAAAAACTTTTAAAATGAGACAAGTTTGTAAACCATTCCATGGTGATGTCAGAGCCTGTACCTCAAAAGTCTAAAAGCCTATTTCATGAAATATTTGGCAGACGTTTTATTCCAAATCATGATCACACTTTAGTGGAATTTATTTTTTAAGGATACCAGGACATACAGGAGGAAATAAAATACCGAATTTAAGACTTTTTTTTTTTTTTTTTTTTTTGTAACTTATGCTTTAAAATTAATAGAGCTTATGTTTTTTGTGTGCCTGATAATGATGTTTTAATCATTTTATTGAACTGCAGAAGTATTTTTGTCAAAAAGTTTTTCTTTCTCTCTGAATTGCATAGGGATATGATTTTCCACATATTACATTTAGGTACCATTTTTAAAAATATTCTATAAATATACAAAATATTTTACTCCTCCTGAGATAATGCAGAAAAAATAGTGTAGTCCAACTTTGTTAAGGATATTAAGGTGTATTTTCTTTGAAAGATCTATAGAACTTTGTAATTTTGAAAATGTTTAAATTTTTTTCGTACAAAGTGAGTGACAGTGAGGTTTTATGGTTTTTTTCGTACAAAAAGTATTTCTTAAAATTAGTTATTTAGAGGGGGGGAAAAGCACCTTCGTCAAAACTACACACAAGTGTCAGCCAACTCCCTAGAATCCATAACACACCAATTTTAATACATTTGCGCAAAAAATCGATATAAATTTAAATAAAATAAAATCCGTCAATTACAAGCATGACTCAAAATAGGGAAAAGTCGTAAATCTTGCAAATAAAATTTGCCCTAGTTCAAAAAAAATTCAGTTCAAATTGTTATAATCATAAAAATATGATGACTTAATTTCAAATTGCACGAGATCTTAAACTGTACCGCAATAAGTAAGAGATTACTGTAGTGAGTATAGACAACACTATTTAAATTAAAGCCCTGTTTAAGAAATCTAATTCTCCAATCAACCGGCCATTTTGATTTCGTTAACGTGATGTGAACCTTATAAAATTTCAACTGCCATCCTCAAAACTTTCGCTATTTCGAAATTAAGTTTCATTTTGCTTTTTATTAACGTCACACTAGAAGCAACGCGATGGCTATTGGCGATGGACCTCGTAATTTTGAGCCTCGGTCAAGAGACGAGGACGACAACTGAGCTAGCACCCCCCTCCTAACATCCACACCACGCCAACGGGAAGACTTTGGGCCCCGACAGATTTAATGTGCATCAGCCCCGGCTACACGGTGGGTCTTTACCGGCCAAGGATCGAACCCGCGACTGAACGAAAACCGTCGGTCACGAATCCGAAACCATGACTACTATGCTATCGTGGCCACCTTTTGAATATTAAAAAGTGCATCTGAAAGCGCAAACAATAATGATTTCAGCGGAATTGTATTCTCCCTCCCCCCGATTCTTAAAAATATTTTAGAATATTTTTTAAGATCAAAAAAACCACAAATGAATCCTTAAAATAAGGGTAAAATAATTTTTAAAAATCCGAGGAAAAATGCAATTCCGCATAAACCTTCATTATTTTCTTTTGGATGCACTTTTTTGCATTCAAATAGCTAAAATAATAGAGAGGGTGATGATAGTTGAAGATGGTGAGTAAAATTACATTTAAGGCTCCCATCTACCGGCCATTTTGATTTCATGAATGTAATATTAATCCTATGGAATTTCGACTACTGTTCTCAAATATTTACTATTTTATCTACATGAATGCAAAAAGTGCATCTGAAAGAACAGAAAACAATGAAGGTTTTTGCGAAATTGCATTTGTCCTCAGGAGTAAAACAATTTTTAAAAATCTATCTTAAGGATTCGTTTGTGGGTTTTTAAAACATTCCAAAATAATTTTTTTTTAAATCGGAAAGAAAATTTAGTTTCTCAGAAACCATTGTTTGCACTCTCAGATGAATTTTTTAGCATTCAAAGTAATTAAGATTTAATAATGGTGCTAGAAACTTTATAGAGTTAACATAACATTCACGAAATTAAAAAGGTCGGTAGACAAGAGCCTTAAGCAATGCAGATAAATTTACGAGGCTTTAGGTCCATGTCAGCCTAAAATTTGAGCCTTCTGTGCATCAACACTCATTTATTCAAGAGCGTTCCATATTTGTATTAAAAACTAGCATTCGAACTCATTTTGTTACAAACACAGTTTAACGACAAGACTTTATCAAACGCAAGACGAAATTTATCTCCATTTCTATTTGCTTGTCCTTAAAAAAATTAATGCTTTTCACATGAGAGCTTAACCTAGTCATTTCAAAACCCTTTTAAATAGAACTGATTAAATAAAATGAATACGTTATATATGTATATAAAGCAAATACGAATTATTGCAAGCATCTGCAAGAGCTACACTTTGCTCCAAAATGAGCAAATAAACAGTATCAGATTACATAATTAAGCTATATCCGACTATATACCAAATAATGCTACAGAGACATTTTTATGCTTAATAACTTTAATTCCAATATTCAAATGCTTTTTTTAATCAAGAGAACATGAAAATTCGAACCCAGTATTCAAAAATGCTTAACAATCTTTAGAATCACATCCAATCGATCCCAACATTTATACTTGGAACAAAACATTAGACAGCATCAAAACAGGTTCAACATCTTCCTAAAATGAAAACTAAAGAAATATACGATGTTTACATTCATTTTTGTACGAGATGCAATTATTTAAATTTTATTCCCAACAGTATTGGCCTTTCGCGAGTTATTCGGTTTAAATTCAATGTTCATTTTTACAACCCAAGACGAATCGTAGTCTCCGATAAACTCTGAAGAAAAGGCTGTGTGAAGTCGACTATCTTCAACTCATTGTAAGCTACGTGAATAGACTGCAGTTTTGAACGGCAAAGAAACAAGATTACAATGCATCAGAAAATTAGTTCATGACTTTAGAAGTCAAGAGACGGCATTTTTCATCACTTTCCACTTCATTCTGTTTGGAGTCAACAGGAGAAAAATACACTTTAGTACTATTGCGAGCCATTGTCTCGATATATTTCGCAAAATTCAACTCCTGCTGAAGTTTTTCTTTTACATTTTGGCTACTACGCAAAAGTTCCTTGCAACGATACCATTTTAAGTAACTTTGCTTCAAGATGTATTCTTCAACTCCTTTCCATCCACCGTGCTCTTCAAAATCATCTTTAAGGACTGTGTTGAAGAAAACTTCAAAGATCTTTGGAGAGTAACTCAAAGCTTCTGGGTAACCCAAATCCACACAAAGTTCCGCTATTGCGGTAATAAGAGAGCAAGCTGTTACAAGTCGATGAAAGGGGTTTAATATGTAGATGACAGTATTATTCAAAACAAAGTTAGTATAAGTAACATACAACTCTTGAGAAGAGGTCATACGATCGATATTTCTCCTTAAAAACGGAATCCACAGCCACGGAGATATCTTCCTGTGCACCCAAACAGCTTTATGAAGATTCAAAATTAAACTTCCATGTGTTCTCTCTCTATCTCCAAACTCATACATGGTGATTGGTTTTTCAAGGAACTTGAGTTCATGCCATAAAGACTGGAAAAGATTGTTAGCAACATGGGTCGTTGTTGACTGAACCATGGTGAAAATATAAAATAACGAAGTCTTTTCGGAAGCTAAGAATGAGAGTAATTCATTTATTTACCAGATCAACTTATAAAACGAGTTTGTTGCCAATACTTTTTTTGCATTCCAGATAAGAGTTGCACTCTGTTAATGGATTGGTTGATACGATGCTCGCATTTGGTTACAAATTATGGAAAGATATTTGATTGCTCATATTTGTGTTGATTCTTTACATTATTGATCTCACAAAGTAGTTCAAATTAAAAACTTCAGTTTGTTTATTTAATTTATGTTTAAGTAAATTTATCTCTCTTGAGTTACATTATTAGTTATTGTATCGTATCTTGTATTTTAAATTTATGATTGAGCGACTTAACCGGTAGGAAAAATTCCCTGTTAGAAGTAAAGACTCTAAAGAAAGGGTAAAAAATTCTTTTTTAAGTAAAAGAATTTCTTGTTTTACATCTTTCTAGGGGTGTGCATCGTATTTCAGGAGGAATGTTTCTTTTTATTCTTTATTAATGTTGCACTTTGAAACAACAAGGGAATAGTGATGACGGACCTCATAATTCTAAACCTAGATCAAGTGACGAGGACTACTTCACTAATGATTAAACCTGGACTTCCTCGCCATTCCTATTTGAAGATATTGAGCTTCTACATATTTAACGTGCATCAACCCTGATACATGACGAATTATTACATACAATCAGGAATCGAATCCATGACTCCACGGAAACAACATCGGGCATGAGCTCACGATCATGATCACTAGGCTACCGCGGATTTACATTTTATTTTACATTTATAAAGCCCATACAAAATAGAAACTGTGGGCTATTGGCTTCAAATTTTATAACTTTGAACATGATCAAATAATAAGGGTGACACTTGAACTCGTACCTTACTTATTAAACTTTCACATCATACGATACGAGTCCCTATTTTTCTTCATGATGGCAATCTGACCGATGACTTGGTTCAAACATCCAGAACAGGAAACTTCCGATTTTGTCTGTTAATTAAACATTTTTCAGAATGCCTATTTCTATTCTACACAATATCCGCTAACCACCTGGTAAATGTGCATCAAAGTCAGATGACGAAGTCAACATCTAAACTAGCTCCCCACTCTTTATATCTACACTACTGCAACATGAGGACTTTAAATCTCTGCTAATTTGACATACAGTAATCGATATACACGATGAGTTAAGTGACGGTTAATCCATAGTGCACTGTTTTTTCGGATTCAAATGATACATACAGAAACGATTGATTTACTTGAAATTTGAATTAAATATTTAACAATGTATTAAATAACTTCCAAAAATATTTTTAAAAATTCGGATTTCCCATATAAGTTTTCTTCATTTTTAAATTTAGAGTTTTCGTAGTCTACCGGAAAATTCTAAGCGTATATTTTGATCAGAATGTATAAAAAGATCGAGCAACAGACAACGGGGAATATCCGCAGCATCCTGAAAAACATCCCCCTTTATAGAAGAAATATTTATGAAAGATGAACGAAAAATGTTTTAATAAGTAGAAAAGAAATTATTGGATCATACCCGTTTATTTTTCTTCTCTGGTATTCAGATATGATTCATACCCAATACATAATATTAAACTGACTCACACTTTTACAAGCAGACTGTACAAGAATATTTATTCGAGCCTTGCTTTGATCATTGGATTGATCGTCTACTTATTACAAAACATAGCAGTCATGCATTTGATGCTCATGAGGACCTCTCATCCCCCTCCCAACTTGATAAGCTTTTGAATTTATTCCATTTAGAAACGAGAATGGATCACTGGGATCGTCTGGATTACAAAGACAAAAGCTGTATGTTTACCAAAATGAAACTCGGCTTATAGCGAATCTTCAACCACCACCATTTTTAAGTTCAATTCTGAACATATATTTTATAGCAATATGTTATTATTAATGACTTTTATAATATAGTGATATTTATGATAAAAGAATTTTTCTGGGGTATGTATACCACAATATCTTTAATCAAAGTTCAAAGCTTTGTAACTCTTTCTATAAAACAATATATCATTGTTATATACATTTCGGGGCCGCGGTAGTCTAGTAGTCAAGTCACGGCCGGCGATTTTCACTGAGTCGTGGGTTCGAGCCTTAATGCAACTAAAGACTCGTCGTGTAGCAGGGACTGATGCACGTTAAATCTGTCGAGGCTCAAAGTCCACCCGTTAGAGTGGTGTTTAAGTTAGAAGGGGTGTGCCAACTCAGGTAAAGCCCTCGTCACCTAACTGAGGTTCAAATTTACGAGGTCCATCGCCAATGTTGCTCCTAGTGCGACGTTAATAAAACCAATGTATCTATCAAGTATACATTTCGTTCCACCTCCGAAGTAGTTAAAACTTAATTATTATGGATTAGGGAGGTAACAATAAAATAGGAATGTTTATATACACCATTTTTCACGGTTCTTTCCATATGCTAACATATAACAGTAAAAATGTAACAGCCATGTTACATCCTGGAAATAAAATAAAAGAAAGAAAATATATGTATTTTTGACCTTGAAATATAATTTCTATTCAAGTATTAAATTATGCAAAAATTATTAGTCTGCTGAGTATTTTGTGTTTTGGGTCATTTTCACCCAACGTTGGGGTGAACAAGAAGTTAAATCCGCTCTCGAAGGTCGATGTAAAATTTGATAAAATGTGAACCGAAGGACGTACAACAGCTCGATCGAGTCACTTTTTATTTTCTTTTTCAATGATGAAATTTCATAAAAACAAGAACAAATTACAATTAAAAAAATACGAAAATTACACACTTTTCCTAAGGACCGATTTATCTGTATTTCTGATGTTTTTATGCCAAATTTCTTAGAATTTCCCGGTTTTGCTCTTCTTTCATCTTCCACTCGTCGATCTCTTGGTAAGATATCGATTTTCCAACGATATGGTACAGGTGTATAGAAAATACAACCTTTATAACTTTCCATGCAGCTACTGATTAAAATTGATATCACTTAATGATTCAAAAGGAAATAACTTTTGATGTTAATGTGCTAAACGATTAACTTATTAA
This sequence comes from Nephila pilipes, assembly GCA_019974015.1. Lineage (NCBI taxonomy): Eukaryota > Metazoa > Arthropoda > Arachnida > Araneae > Nephilidae > Nephila > Nephila pilipes. Next base: position 441,217 of record BMAW01097174.1, read on the forward strand.
CATAGTCAATTAATTTCTAAGAAGAATTTTTCCATTGTGGAATCCAACTTTCTGTAGAATAAAGTTGAGAATAGTCTATATAACTTATGTTACATATTTCATTTGAGCCCCTTTTGTAGTTTCGCAGATATTCAAAGAAAAAGAAGTTATATACTAAATTATTCGCACAGATGATCTATATCTTCAGGAGCTTGTTTTGTTAAGGCTCCCATCCACCGGCCATTTCGATTTCGTGGACGTATTATGAATCCTATGAAATTTCGACTACCGTTCTCAAATTTTTACTATTTGTCCATTTGAAAGCAATCAAGAGCGTCTAGAAGAGTATAAAATATTGAAGACTTCTGCGGAATTACTTTTTTCCCTCCGATTTTTAATAATATTGCTACTCTTGCTTAAATGATTCGTTTGCGAATTTTTCGGTCTTTAAAAAATATTTTTAAACATTTTTGAAAATTGGAGAAAAAATGTAATTCTGCAGAAGCCTTCATTATTTTTCTCTTTCAGATTCTTTTATTGCATTTAAATAGGTAAAATAGTGAGGTTTTGAGTACGGTATATATAGTCGAAATTCTATATGAGTATCATTGCGTCCACGAAATTAAAATTGCCGGTAGACCGATATGTATGTTAGGTACAGGCATCATACTCCTAGGCACTCAAAGGATCTTCTTCTTTTCCGTGGGATTTACAATGTTTGGTAAACACGGGTGACGCACTATTAGGATACCTAGCATCTTTCTCTCCGTTTTCGACCCTCCTTCTTGTGAACCAATTTTTATCTTTTTTTTTTTTTTTAATTTCTCAAACGTGTAGATCACAACTTCACCGTGTTTGGTACAACATAGCCATGTTAAAATAACATCATTTACTCAGATAATTCATAATAATTTTCCTGTTTTTAATAACATGTGAGAATTGCGTCAATTATTAAGATTAATAAAATATTATTCAATTGAGATTGCGATTTCATATCACAAATTTTGACCTTCAATATTTCCTGTACTATAGGAGGGAAATTACATAAATTTAGAATTTAGATGACATGAAAAAAAGTCTAAACATCTATATATGTTAAGTTTGATTCGCTTGTGTTTCGTAATTACTTAATAATCAGTATTTTAATAATTATATCTTTTTCTGTTTCTTCATGCTTTTAGATATGGAAAGAAATTTACCTACCGTTTCGAGTAAAAATTTTGAAAGAGTTGAATAGAAAAAGGTTTTTTTCTCTAAATTTTGGAGACAATTGTGAACGTTAGAGGGTCTGTTTTTAAGCACTCAAAAATTAGAAACTTGTACGCGGAATTGAACAAAATTTGAAGAAATGCTAATTATAGGATGATGCCCCCGATACGTGGAGGGAAACGACATAGATAACAAAAGAAATTAGAAGTTAATTAACTTTGTTAATTCAAATGATTAATTAATCCATTAACATCATAATTTAATCCTCTCTGAGCTACTTCACATAAACAGTTATGTTATGCGACATTATATATATATATATA
>BMAW01097174.1:455349-493729 GCA_019974015.1 Nephila pilipes
TGTGTGTGTGAGAGAGAGAGAGAGAGAGAGAGAGGGTCAGCCTGTGTGATTAAGAAAAAATATTCAAATTCATCACAATCGTAGATTTTCACTTTAATGTCGGAATAGTGCCAGATGAGAAAACTCCTTGAAAAAAAAGATGCGGTAATAAGGTTGTTGATGAGCAATTAATGAGCAATTCAATGCTGATAAGCAATGAAATATATCTGATTTCCATGTTTATCAGTTTTCAAAGTCGTATAAATATTTCTCATCTTGTTTATCTATATTATTGAATTCGACAAAACTGTGAGTGATAGTATGTTTTAATGGCACAAGACTCAAATGAGGCTGTGCTGTGAAACAAGGTATATCTGTGATCTAGATGGATGAAAAAATTGAAAGAAAACGAGTGAGTGATTGTATTTTGAATGGCGCAAAAGCCAATTGTGCCCGTGTGGCACTAAAAAGTTGTGATCTATACGTGTGAAAGAATTTTAAAAAATAAAAAAAACAACAATAATTGGTTGACAAGAAAGAGGGTCGAGAATAGAGAAGGATTGCTCAAGTATTCCGAAGGCGCGTCACTCGTGTTTACTAAACACGTAAGCCCCATGGGAAAGAAAAGATCACTAGGATGTCTCCTTGTCATTATGCCTGTACCTAACTTAAGATGGCAAGCCCCTGTGGTCCCTGAATATAATCCCTAGACGCAGGGTCCTGGGTATCCCCCCAGTCACTGGGTACCCATTTTAGTCGCCTCTTACGACATGCATTAGCTACAGAGGGACTATTCTTTCGCACACGATCACCACACGGGTGCGACAAAACTAAGGACACAAATTGCTTCACTCAGCAGTTTAGTCAATTTTATTTTTAGCATGAGATTTTTCTTATTATGATTTATCAAGTTCAATGATCTCTATTGTGTAGTTCAAGTGACAAATGGGGAGTAATTAACGCGTTTCCATTTATGTACTCTTTCCTCGATATAAAAAGGCCTTGACCTAATTTTTCAGTTCCACTAAACAAACTATAACAACCTTTTAAGTAATTATTTTGAGCAAAATTTAGCTCCAGAGGATTGTGTGAAGGTGGTTGACAGTCTACATAAATACCGATAATATTAAAGTTCAAATTCGAAATGAGATTTTTTGAATGTGCCTTAAAATGTATAATTATCCGCGACACATCCCACAATAATTCCAATTTGACGAATAAAAATATTATCTAATACAAATTGTATAATTCCTTGCGGGACGGAGTGCACGGTACACAGAACTCAATGAGATATTCAACTAGGGTTTTCTTCTAGGCTTTCACGCGATCCAATACAACTCCTGAATTAACACACACACACACATGTACTTTTCTTACTAATAAGATAATTTTCTCGAGAACAACTTAATGTGTGTGTGTTCCTCTTTACCTTTCAGATAAAACTCTGGTTTACTTCGAATCAGTTTCATTGGTAAATCCACTAAATTCAACAATAATCCCTCTTGATGAAATGTCGCAGTGTAAGCTACTAATCATGTTCAATGAAGCGCTTGGTGCGAAAGGTTCACAGACCATTTTAACCTCCCCCCCTCTTCTCATTATCTTTATAAAACATTTCAGATTTTAATTGGGAACTGTTATCCATCATTCAACAAAGTTTCAATGATGTAGACCTGTATGGCATTACATGAATTAAAAACGAAAGGCATATGTTCATTGAGTGTGATATCCACTTAAGAGAAAAGAGAATGTAGAAATAGATTAACGGTACCAGTCGCTTTGCCTTTTTCTATGGGTAAGCCGCCGTCAACTTTCATAATTTTTACTCTTAAGTTTAGTTGAGTTTGACTCAAATCGATACATTCTTCACCACATCCAGAAAAATAAAATTCAATCGAATACATTGGACAAGGGATGAAATTCCACCCACTGGCTACTTTTTACAGCTTTTGGGGTGGCTGATAAATGAAAAAGTTCCAATTCTGATTTAACTCATTCGGGATATCCCTTTAAAATATGTGCTATTACGAATCAAAAATATCTTGTCCTTTCACCTTTCTTACTTTCGCTGAAATAAACCTCTTTTATTGTTATTTTGTATAGCTTCCTTTTATATGTTCCTCGTCCTATCATTGATTGGACACGTTCGATAGCTTTTCGAGCCATGCCTCGACCAGCATCTTGCATTCGCTTGTTTGTGGCAGTTTTGAAATTTTCTCCTGATAATACATCACTCACCACATTCGTTCCTGTTCTCAGAGCATCTCCTACGACATTTCCTCCCTTCACCAGAAAGGATAAAGCAACCTTCTTAATATAGTTGTTCATGATCCCGTATGATTCATGTAATGGTCTCCAAACTCTTTTATACAACACACACGTAGAGTATTTTTACAAAGTGACTCATTTTCTTAATATGCTGTGAGTAATTTCAATTCTTTGATGTACTGTGTATGTATAGTGCTTGCCGAAAGCGGAAATGTAAACCACAATCACTTTACCTCTTTCTAGAGGTTCTAGAGCACCTGAATTAAGTCACATTTTGATTTTATTAATACGAAAAGAAAGACGGATAATTGGAACATAGTGAGATGCATTGTAATGAGCACTTGCAAAAGCTCCTTCGGTTCTAAAAATTCTGACGATTCTTCAAAGAGTAAACTCGATGTGACCTGCTATCTTCAGCTGTGATTGTGATTCTTTATTAACGTCGAGTTTAGTTTATATTAACGCCGCACTAGAAGCAACACGAGGGCTATTGGCGACGGACCTCTTAATTTTGAATAACGGTCAAGTGACGAGGACGACACCTGAGCTGGCACCCCTCTCTCATAACTTCCACACCACGCCCACGGAAGGACTTTGGGCCATGACAGATTAAACGAGCATCAGTCCCGACTACACGGCTGGTCTTTAATGGCCAAGAATCAAACCCGCGACTGAACGAAAACAGCCGACCACGAATCCGAAACCATGACCACTAGACTACCGCGGCCACTTATTAACGTCAAACTGAAAAGGAACATGAGGGCTGTTGGCAGAATGCCCAAGGGGACCAAGCGCCCTCAAAGGATTTAAAGCTACAAACCGGCCTCTCGGAAGACAATAGACAATAACTCCCGCACTCAGCATTTATTGACAAAAGAAACGTAGTGAATGAATGTGGTGGTCGAGTTTAATGGCGCAAGAGCAAAATGTGGCTATGCTGCTCCAAACAAGAATCCGGACATTTGAAAAACGATAAGTATGACAAAGGCGCAAAAGCCAGGCGTGGGCATGCTGCGCAAAACATTGTAAAGCTGTGATCTAAAGATTTCTGTATTTTAATGTAACATCCAGTATCATGTGTAACTTATAGAGAGAAATTAATCAGAATGGATCCATAAAAAAAAGTCCCCGAGAAGTCATACGAGAACCATGCAACCAATGAAAATTTATATTTGACTATTACATCAAGGCATAACCAAATATACAATAACTTCCCAGCTTCTCATGAATTTCGTGCCGCCACAAGAACCCAAGTTTTAAGGGTTACTATTTCCAGAAAATTACATGACATCTATATGCACAAATATCTACAATTTGTATCCTGCTCACTTCTCTGCAGTGAGTGGGTGAATGTGAAGGTTATTGGCGAAAAACTAGATGTGGCTATGTTGCGCCAAACAAGATTGATTTAACTGTGGCCCAGGTGTGAAAAAATAGGGAAAAAAAAGACAAAAATTGATTGACACGAAGAAAGGTCGAAAATAGAAAAATTATCACTAGGGTATCCCGGAGGTGCGCCCCCCGTGTTTAACAAAGACAGTGAACCCCATAGGAAAGAAAAGGATCACCAGGGTGCCTCGGACACACGATGCCCGTTACAACAAGAAGGCAAGCCCCTGAGGCCCCCTGATAAAATTCCCATTGGCCAGGTGCCCGGCTATAATCCCAGACACTGGGTACTTATTTTAGTCCCCTCTTACGATATGCATGAGCTACAGTGGGACTATTCTTTTATATCTGGTCACCACGCGGGAAGAAAAAAACGTCGATGTTACATAACTTCGGAATTCTAAAATAAACAAAAGCTTACAACATGTTTATAGAAAAGGAGATGTTCATGACAGGAATAAAAAATTAACAGTATGATCTTTCCTCGCAGAAATAAGATATATAACAGCTGACTTATTCATATATTTGGTTAAATGGTACAGTACGAAAGGCGATCACAAACTCGTGAACTAAAAATGAGGTATAGATAAAAAAAAAAAAAAAAAAAAAAAAAAAGTCTACATACAAGGTATACAATTATAAGCCAACTATATAAGGAAAATTGAAATATAAGAAAATGTAATGAAATACTGAAAAAATTATATGAAAATTGTTGAGTAATTTTACGAGCAATAAAAATTCAGGATTTAAGCTTGAAGAATACAGAATGAAATGCAAATTCTGATTTTCACACACGAGCATCAGCCTAATACGTTCCGTTTCAACAGTTTAGTTTAGTTTTTTTATTAACATCGCACTAGAAGCAGGGGCTATTGGCGACGGACCTCGTATTCGTTTCAGCAATAAGATAGTTTAAAGGAAAACTTTTGGTAAAAGGGAAACATAGTGGTCAGTATCTCCCAACACAGAGCGATAGGAAAATAAATTTGTATTTTTCAAATTAAAACGATTTAAATAACAAATGAAGAGACCATGCCCAGTTAAGAAGCGAGTAAAAAAAAAATGTGAATAGAAATTTTTAAAAAATTCAAATTTGGCCTGGGAATATAGGACTGAACCCGAATTCCAGTATTACTAGTTGACCATCAGTACTCCCAATCAGAAAGAAGTTTATTTTTTAAAATTTTAATATGACCGATTGGCAGGGACATTCATTCCCTCACCATCAGTGTCAGCGAGTTTTGCAAATGAATCAGCAGTTTCATTATAATAATCTTCAACGTGGGCCCGAACTCAATGTAAGTTGTAAAAATCAGAATAATTTTCCTTTAATGATATCAATAAAAGCTGATTTATTTCTGTTGTTCTATAGTACCAATATTAATGGTATAAATAGAAACTTTGAAATTATGAGGGATGGTCCACAATTCGGCAAATCCGATTGTCGAAACCTCGGCCTGGAAAACTGGATTATAAGAATGCAGTTTAAACATATAGACACTATTTAGGACATCTGAATGGAAGATACACGCGGAGAATCCAGTTTCGGATAAAATCCTCGATCCATCTGTGTAAATCTTCCCCGAAAATCTGTTCAGAAAAGAATTTATTTTTCAGGAAGAGCAGCTCTCGGTGAAATATTTGAGTATTATTAATCAAAAAAATTTGAATTGTGCTTCTTCCAAATTTGATGTTTAAGAAAATGGAATTTTAGAGTAAGGTGAATAGGAAGGACCCGGGAATTTTTTACCTGCAAAGCCGCAGTTGGAGACGTCCTATAAGCCTTGGTAATCTTTAAAAGGTAAATTCTCTGATTGGAGCTTAACTTAGTAATTAGAAAGGAGATTAGAACACCACCCCAGACTTCCGCACCATAGACTATTATGGGCTCAAAAGCAGATATTAAGTGCCATAATTTATAATTTTTGAAATTGAAATTACCGAAGGAAATCCTATTAAAATTTAAGGAGAGACTATAATTTTTTTTCCTTAAAATAACTAATGTGGGGGTTCTAGAAGAGCTGGCAGTCAATCAGAATATCTAAATATTTATAAAATTTACCAATTATGTCATAGGAATTCCTTTATTTGATTTTATTTGAAAATTGGGTTTCGACTTAAGACGCTGCCACCACGACTCCTTTGTTGATTGACGAGCACATAAACACAACCGAGGCGGTTTTCTAAATAGAGATCTCTAACCTTTGCCGTGCCAGATGTTCATCAATATGATTAATTAAAATATTGGAACAGTACTCTGGATTTCTTCTAGAATTTCTGGAGGAAATAACCGCCAGATCATCTGCAAAAGCTTGAACTAAAAAAAATTCACAATTAATATTCAAAATAAAATTAAAATATAAATTCTACAAAGAGGGTGCAAACACCGAACCCTGAGAGCAGCCTTAGGTAATTAGAAGCTTTATCGTAAAATTATTATTAGAAAATAATAATATGTCAATTTTAATAAAGAACAAATAAACTTTTGAATACAGATAGGAAAATGATTGGTTGTTTTTTTTTAGCGTCACACTAGAAGCAACACGGGGGCTATTGGCGACAGACCTCGTAATTTTGAATCTCGGTCAATTGACGAGGACGATTCCTGAGCTGACACCCCCTCTTCTAACTTCTACATCACGCCTACGGGAGAACTTTGGGCCTCAACAGATTTATCGTGCATCAGTCCTGACTACCCTGTTGGTCTTAAGTGACATCAGGGCTTGGACCTACAACTCGACGAAAACCGCTGGCTACGATATCCGCAACCACGTCCATTAGGCTACCGTGGCCACACTATCAGCTATCCAAAATCACCGGCTGTCTGTAGCCGGCTATTAAAATACTTCAATACTGTTCACATCTCAAGATGAAATCGTAAATCATCGTAAAAACCTTCTAGAATAACTTTCGCTTTATTCCGAGTTTTTATTTTCACTCGCTAATGACAAACATTGAATTTGAACGAAATTTTGCCTTCGTTTTATGGCAGCATCGTGGATTTTAAAATTTCTGGAACTTATTCGTAATAATCGGGTGGCAGTTTTCTTGTAATTATCTTCCCTTCTTCCAAATATCTTTTCTATTTTCCCTTCTACAAAATGTATTATTCTTTTCATTTATAGTATACCAAATATACGGATAAATTATTTCAACCAGTCCAACTTTCTTTCTAAAATAATGGATGTTGATAGTGAGCTACATTTGGTGTTTATGGCATATTGTAATTGTTTATTAACGTCACTCTCTTAAGCAACACGAGGTCTATTGGCGACTTACCGCATAATTTGGAGCCTCGTTCAAGTGACGAAGACGACACCTGAGTTGGAATCCCCCACTTCAAACTTCTGCACCACGTCAACGGGAGGACTTTAAGTCACGACAAGTCTATTGCACAAGAGCCAAATTATGCTGTGCTGCGCGAAACATTTCTTTCAAATACTTTGTTTGGTTGAAAATACATTAATATTAAAACGATAAAATACGATTAATGAAAAAAAGGAAGAGTAACATTATTAAATTTGGTGTAAAAAAAGACAATTTTTCTTTAAAATATCAAATAAAATCAATTTAAAAAATCAATCCCAAATCGTGTGAGAAATTAAGGAGGGAGAGCAAATTTTTTTACATTCACCCAGAATAAATTCAAAAATTAAAGATTTAAAAGTAGCATTAAGAAAAGTATTATGAGTTATTAAGTTTAAAAATTTTTTTAAGTTAAAATATATCTCATTTCAGGATATTAGTCTTAAAAGGAATGAGATAATCGGCTGATAATCCGCAAGGACTTAAAAGTGATGCTTTAAAATAATCTTTAAAAAATTCAAATAATCTTAAAAAATTCAAATAAAATACTAACAGAATCGAATCGATTCTTTTAATATTTTACTCTTTTTAAAAAATTTCTTCGTTTTATGTGATACGGAATAAAACGAGAACTAGATTTACACAGCCTGTTTGTTAATACTAGGTAACTGTATTTTCTTATTACCAAAATGTATAAATATATCAATAAACATTTATGTTTTATTACTATTTGAGTGAATAAACTTTGAAGAGAGATAAGGATGTATCATAATAAATTTTTACCGACGTAAAAAAAATATCTCCACTTAAATGCTGTTCTTTAAAAAATTTGGGTTATTATTTTACTAACTTATATATACCTCTCCATGAGAAATAATTTTATGGCCTTAAATGTGTGTAATTTTGATTAATTTTTAATAACTGGAAACTAACTATATTACTTAATAAAAATCACCAATCTTTTTGCTATTAAATTTATAATTTGTTGTAAATACGAGTATCTTAGTGCTTTCTTGTTCATTGAGTTCAAACTGTAATGAAGTCATGATCCAAGTAACTCCTGCTTATCCAATTGTCATAAGACGCCCTCTGCGAGTGTGAAGAGAAATACCCACGAGGTTTGATATGATTTTATTAATGTCGCACTAAAAGCAACACGGGGACTATTGGCGACGGACCTCGCAATATTGAATCTCGGTCAATTGACGAGGACGACTCCTGAGCTGACACCCCCTCTCCTAACTTCTACATCACGCCTGGAGGGCTTGGGGCCCCGATAGATTTAACATGCATCAGCCCCGGCGGGTCTTTAGTGGTCTCCAGGCTCGAACCTACGACTCGACTAAAACTGCCAGCCGCGAGTCTGCGACCATGATCACCAGATACCGCGGTCGCAGAATTACCCACAAAAATATGTTTTTAATACATCAATTAAATAAAAATTCGTAGTTCTCGTATATAATTTGGTGCATGAAACCAATACAATATTCCTGAATTTCAAATGTTATTTTCCTTTTACTGATTTTATTCATCCAATTACAGCACACATACTTTGCATTTCGATAATCATTTTTGCTTTTACTTGAAATTTATTACTTTTCGCCAATTCGGTCACTTAACTTATTTAAAAATTGTCATACACACAAATTCAAAAATATGATGTAAATATTTAACAGTCATCAAAATAAAAATTTTAGGGCACCCTAAAAGATATATACCAAAAAAGTAATCATGTATGTTTAAGAAATCTAAACAGGAAATTATTCAAGATTATTCGAGGAATCAACACTACAAAAATGATTTAACTCATTTTCATAAATTATGCATCATTTACTCACTATTTATGAGTAAATGATTTTAAATATTTAAATTGAATAATACGTCACAATCAAAAACACATGTTCGAAAACATTTAATCCTTTTTCTGATTTAAATCATCGCATTTTTACAAGTTGAAATAATGCAAATAGATTCGATAATTTTAATGGCATGCGATATATAAGCGAATTCTCTCTCTCTCTCTCTTGTACACTAATAAATGCACTATTTTAAATTTATAAAAAAAGATTTAAGTAATGTTATTAAATATTTCAGTTATTTCTTCCACGTCAAGTACATAGGGATTGTTCATTCACGGAGCATTGAGAAGCAACACGAGGGCTATGGGTAATTCACCGAAAGCCTGGTTATAATTTCCGACACTGAATCCTCTTGATATGTATTGTGCCTAATGCAAGGTCTAGATATTACAATTTTTTTAAGATATAACAATTTTAATTGAAGCTAAAGCACAGAACAAAATAAAGTTTAACACAATTAAATATACGCAGTAAAACCAATGCCATGTAAGAAATTTAAAATACTTGGTAAGGGATAATGCATACGATTTCACAAACGAAGAGTTAAAAAAAAATATTCAGTCAAGATGCGTCTCACAGACGGAGGACAGAAACATTAGTTAAATATATAGGAGGATTTACTCTTAGTGCAACTATGTGAGATTGTTTTTTTTTTAGTTTAACTAGTTAACTTCTAGCTTTTTCCTAGCGTAACTATTGTGAATGATTTTCTCCTAGTAAGAGGAGTTTATGAGTAAGTATTTCGAGTCCAATTCTTAGATGTCTTCTTCATGGAAATGGGTGACAGTGAGAACAATAGATTTCACATGATGTAGTCTATTATCTGTTTCTAGGTTCCACTGAGCATTTCAGTGGTTATGAATAAACGATTTTATGTATTTTAAAATCAGTTTGGAATGGTGGGAGAGAATGCACCAAATACGATTTAGCTGCAATGTCAACTGTCTTGTTGCCTTTAATACCTACTTCTTAGGAAGGTATCTACCAAAAGAAGACCAACAAGGGTTTGGAGATACCAAGCCTATCTCCTGGAAAGAAGCAGACCTCATAATTTTTAACACGGTTAAGTAACGAGCCCCACATACTTTCATATGAGCTAAAGTGAAAATATTCAGCCTCATCAGGTTTAGAGAGCACCAATCCCACTATACGAAAAGTCTCTAATGGAACAAGACTACATAAAGAATATTAATTCTACATAGTATCTTAGACGATATTCCAAAATGAAACCAAGTTTTCATTTTGCAAAACCTTTAAAAAATTACTTAACTTCCCCTCCAAAATATGAACTCTCTAATTGTTCTTGAAAAGAATACTACTTAAAGCATGTTGGAAATGTCAATTAAAAAACTGCAAATAAATCGAAAGGAAAATTTCAGAGCACTTTATTAAAATAGCAAATATTGTATTTAAAGAAAATACACTCAGCCATTTAGTTGAAACAATCTTGCAAACCAGCATATTTGACTTTTAGAACTACAGGTACAGAAGTACAAGGAAGAAGGCCTTTTTCTGTAATGACTACAGAAATTAAATCTGATGGCGTTACATCATACAATATGTTATACAATTGTAATGATGGCAAACATTGCCAGTTTTTAAGGCTTTCATTTTTATTAAGGCTGATTTTAACTAAATCATCTGGTTTCCCAAGTTCATTGTGCACAAAGGAATCAGAGAGAGACCTGTCACAAAATTTATATGTTTCACAACATACAAGGACAGGAACACTGTAAAATGAGGCCAGTAATGCCAATTGCTTACATCCAAGGCGAGACATAACACAGCCATTTAAAAGCAATGCATGAGCTCCAATTATTACTTTTGAAACTTTCTTCATAACATACGAGGCTGAATCAATAGAAGCATAGGAGCATCGTAAACCATGCTTAACAAGACGTCTTAGCATTTCAAGTCCTTCCAATTTTGGTCGAGAATCTACAATCGTTACATGAAAAGACTTATTTTGATCAAAAGCTTTGCATAGAACATCTTTCACAAGAGATGAATATGCAAAAACTAATATATTATCTCCATCAACTATTTTAGCAGTTGCAGAGATACAAATGGCTTCCTTTGCTAATAAAATTTCTTCTTTTACAAAGTTGTTAATTGCAGCACAGAGCTTTTCTTTAGCTTCTTCTTCCTTAATACTTTTTGGAATATAACTGATTTGATACTGCAAAAATCGTACAGAATTTGTTATACTGATAGAAAGGGGTCGACATGAATTCAAAAAATTTAAATATGTTTTCAACTTGGATTCTAAATCTCGAGAAAATTCTTTGTTTGGTGGAGTTTTATAATCTCTTAGCACTTCTCTAAATGCTGCAAGGAATCCAACACAACGAGCATCAGATCCACACAGAATGCCTTTACTGTAATAAGAGCCTAATTCAATAATTGAAGGATGAATTTTTTGATGCAAATCCTTCAGTTGTTTTGTAGACAATTCTTTGCATTGTGGAAGATGCGAAAAAATTTGACTCTTCCTATATATTTCCCTTTCAGAGGAAGATTTCTGCAAAACTTTATTTTTTGCTGGTTCAGCGGTTTCAGAAACAGTTGGTTCAATTGCAAGAGAAGACTTTGAATTTTCAGTTGAAGCCATTTGCATATCTTCTTGAGGAGCAGAAATATTTTTTTCAACATTCTTAGCTTGTTTAGCTGCTCTTTGAGCTTCTTGCTTGGCACGTCTTTCAGCTTTCAATTGTGCTTTAGTAAGTGTAGGTTCTTCAGTACTTGGGGGCACATCATTCACAGTAGCTAAATCTGAAGTATTATTAGCATTGATATCTTTTTTCATTACTTCACTTACTTTCTGTAAATTTGAATCCATAGTTGATCCACCTGTCTTTTCTGAAGATGTTTTATTCTGGTCAGATGTAACAGGAAATATGCTAATTGATGGTTCTGATTCAATTTTTGGACTTAAAGTAGAAAATCTTGCAGACTCAACAGCCTTATCCTTATTCTTAATTAATACAGTTGGAGTGTTATTAGATGCTGGGGTTGTTTCAGCATTCACAGGAGCTTTAGTTTCACTAGAAAAACTTTCGTGACTAACAACTAAAACACATGAATCACCTGACGCAGGTAATTTTACATATGTAGGAGCTTTGTATGAAGATTCAGTAGTATCTGGTATTGATTCAGTTGGTAAGTTATTATCTTCAGCAGTCTTCTTCTTCTTTTTTTTCTTCTTCTTCTTCTTTTTCTTAGAAGTAGTGTCTACTTCAGGTTGTTCTTTTTCTTGCGAGGCAACAGAATTTTTTTCTTCAGAATTTTGTGGTATTTGTTCTTGAGAGTCTTTCGATTTGGAAAGTGTTACACTTATTTCAGGATGATTCACCAATTCTATCCGGTCCTCATTAAATTTGATAAAGTTATTGTTTTGAGAATCAACTTCACTATTAACAGTTGTTGTTTCTTGAGCGTTTTCCGTTTGTTGTGCTTGAACTGACTTCTTTTTCTTTTTTTTCTTCTTAGATGTACCATTCACTGCTTCATTCACATTACCATTATGTGTCATAGTAACTTCCACATCTTTAAATTTAGTTGTTACACCAACCTTCTGAGGCAAAATTTCATTGATATTAGTAGCACCAGTTTCAGTTCCATTTAGATTAATTTCATTTGTCTGAGGAGTAGAGTTCACGTCTGGTGATGCTTTTGTTGCTGATTTCTTTTTCTTTTTATTCTTCTTCTGTTTCTGGCCTTGTGGCTCAGACATTACAGTTTATAAATGCAAGCAGGAACGGACAAGAAAATTTTCTGGAAAAGAAAAAAAAAAATCAAACAATAAAAAACAGAAAGAAAAAAAATTTTAAAATCAAAAATAAAATTATGATTTTTTTAATCTGTCCGTGGAAAAAAAATCCATAACAGCTTTCATAATTTTCATCTCAAGACAAAAAAAAAAGTATCATTAATGACTAAAAAACAACTAAAAATGTATTAACATTTATGACAATTACGATAACTATACATAATTATTAAATTATCGATTTGATTAACGGTTATAAAGATTGCATAGTTCATTTTTTCCACATATTTAAAGGCTTTAAAAGGTAAAATTTCATTCTAAAATTTCTGTTTAGTTCCATAGAAATTTTAGAAACCACACATACTACAACATATTGTTTAAACTGTTAAAGTGGAAAACAATTATTTGGTCCACTTTCTGTAAACTTTTGATAACTTCAAGTACATTATAATATTTTCATTATTATTGAGTGAAAAATCATAGATCCATTTAATATCTCAATTTTTATGACAACAGAACTTACCAACAGCACATATTATAGATTTTTAAGCAGAAGTTTGGGATACTTGAACCACTTTCTGTAAAACTATGATTTTTTTTTTTTTTTTTTTTTTTTTTTTTTTAAAATTATTTAAAAATTTTTTTTTTTTTTTTTTTTTTTTTTTTTGTAATTAATTAAAGGAAATAAAACTACATTTGCAGAAAAATGATTATTTTGTTTACACAACCAGAAATGCGTGATTTACTAGGTCATGAAACAAAACGGCTGAATTTAAAACGGCATTTTTTAATCGGAAAAATGGCTCGAGCCTCCGTGACGTGGATAACTTGAAAGTATTCCCAGAACAGGGCTCCCCAACTCTAGGGCACAGGCCCCACTACACTTCCCTATGGTTTTACGTGTGCCGCAGCTGTACGATCACAATTAAAAAATTATGTTAATTTTCTATTTAATTAGAGAAATATAAGCGTGTCTGTTCGCAGAAAATTATTCGTTATTATATGTTTGTTATTGCTAGTTCTATGCTTGTATGTTTAGTGTATGTGTCACTTACTTCATGGTTTTCATTTTCCATGTTAATTTAATAAAAAAAAAATGACTGTTTGAAGTAAAAAGACAGTCTATAATATTAATGCTAACAGAGAAGAATCATATTGTTTCATCAATTTCAAAGATAAATGTATTGTTGTTAGGTAATAGCATAGCAATGCAGTTTTAGTTTTTATTAACGTCGCACTAGCGGCAACACGAGGACTATTGGGGACGGACCTCGTAATTTCAAACCTCGGTCAAGTGACTAGGATGACACCTGAGCTGGCACCCCCCCCTCTCCTAACATCCACACCACGCCAACGGGAGCACTTAAGGCCCCGACAGATTTAACGTGCATCAGCCCCGGCTACACGGCGGGTCTTTTGGTGGCCAAGGGTCGAATCCGCGACTAAACGAAAACTGCCGGCAACGAATCCGAAACCATGAGCACTAGGCACCTCGGCCACACGCCAACGGGAGGACTTTGGGCCCCGACAGCATACTTACTCGAAAAGAGTAAACCCTACAGATCAAGGGCAATTGTATTCGCTATTAAGTTAAATAACTAATTCATGCGAAACAGATAACATTTGATTTTTTTTAAATCATCATGCAATTCTAAATTGATTTACAACTATTTATAAAACAACAGCCAACTATACAGTTTCAAAACTTCAGGTTCAAGAATAATTTCAGGTAAAATGTGAATTTTAAGTAATCTAGTATTGAGCGCGCACACTCCAGTTTCAGATCATAAAGAAAAGTAATTTAAAAAATCGACATCATACTTCTTTTTATACATTTACTCTTTTGCAGAATATTTTGGATCCATTTCACTACTTCTTTGATATTCAACGTAATTCTTTGAATAATAATTGAATTTTTTTGCTTTTATTTATAGAATTAATTAGCAATTTTATAAAATCCTTTGCTCTAGATAATCATGACACAAAGTGTTGATTCAATTTTGCAAAGAATAAAGAACGTTAGAGAGAGTGAGTAGTTTTATTAACGTCGCACTAGAAGCAACACGGGGCTACTGGCGACGGACCTCGTAATTTTGAACGTTGGTCAAGTGACGAAGACGACACTTGAGCTAGAACCCACTTTGCTTACTTCCACACCAAAAAGATGACTTTGATCAGCGAAAGATTTAAGACCCAGTTACACGGCGGGTCTTAAATAGCACCAAGGCTCGAACCCAAGCCTCGTCGAAAACAGCCGGCCGCGGTCACAACCTATAGGCTACAGCGGCCGCAAAGAACGTTAGAAAAGTGACTATGAGTTCGAATTTCATTTATGATTCCAAATTTTAAGATTTATTTTTAGCTGTAAAAAAATAAGACCTTAATGGGCAAGAAATTATTAACTTAAAATATTGTTTGTATACATCATTAATTTCTATATTTTTTTGCAACATTTCTTAAATTCATTTTTAATGTTGAAATTGAAAATATCAGAAACAAATATGCAATAGCTAAGCATTATAATAGCGATATTACAGAGAGTTGGTACGATTATTATACAGAAAATAAAACTATTATGTATGCATTCAAACAACACAAATAATTTTAAAGTGCATTTTAAATGGAGGTGAGTGAGTGAGTGAGTGAGTGAATGTAAAGTTTTTTGGCGCAAGAGCCAGATATGGCTATGCTGCGCCAAACAAGATTTAAAACTGTGGTCTAGACGTGAAGAAATTTTTAAATGGACAATATGATATTCTATGAAAGCAAATGAAAAATACACTTCTCTGTATATTTGTTCATCTTATTTGAAATGACCGTGGTCAGCCAGAAAATGGGTAAATTGATAATAAAAAATATAGCAAAAAAAAAATCCATTTTTCTTTTATTCCTATAATAAAAAAAAGTTTTTCAATTAATTTTCAAAAAAATGTGATTTATAATCAGTTATGTGCAAAATTTAACAAAATACAATAACAGAAATTTTGAAAAAATATTTCATTTACAATAACTTGTAAAACATATTTATAATAACTGGATAATTTTTTCTGTAATATAATAAACCAATAAATTTTGTGTATATATATATCCATTTTTTTTTTTTTTTTTACACGTTAGATACGTTCCTCAGAAAACCGAGCATAAAAAGTTCGTGGAAAAAAAAATACATGCGACGTATGGAAAATTTGGAGATATGTTCCACAACTTTAAAAAATCGTGTAAGATGAAAAAAATCTAAATATTTTTCAAAAAAAACCGTGCAAAAAAATTAATGATGAAATCCATATTACATATTTATAAAACAGAAACAATTCATTTTTATTTTTAAAAAAAATGAAATTAGTATATAGTGAAAATTATCAATAGATACATACAACACATAAAAACTCAAATTGAAATTAGGAAAAAAACTACTAATAACCATTCATCACTACTTGATAATATGCGTACACGTTTATTACGAATTTGATCAAAAATGCTATCATCAATAGATATGTCAGATATATCTAACACAACTGTCGGCTTTAATTCAAATAAAGAAATCGTTATTAACGGCCGTTTTTTTTTTTTTTTGCTTCTCAAGTTGCTTATATAATTATTGATATTCTGCTACACAAAGCTTAAAATTACGTTGAAATTTTAATGCACGCTCTATGTCAGGTTCATGAGCAAGAAAATGTTGTTCCATATTTGTAGCAAATTTCAAGCCCTCGCAAATTAAATCAGCTGTTAATAGCTGAGCTTCATCTCCGATTTCTTTATTATCATAACTGTCACAAATTTGATCAAATCGTCTTCATCCAAAGGGCTTTCTAGCATCAATTCTTCGATGTCAGCCGTTTGTATGTAGTTAAAACCTTCGCATTTGATAGTTATAATTTCAGAACACACAGCTGATTTTTGTACTACTCAACTCCCACATTTGACGTATGTTGGCAAAAAAAAAATTTCCAACAAACGTTTAAAGTCGATTAGCGCAACTGTTTGATGGCGAAAGAAGCATGTGTAATACAATCCATAATCGTAAACTTTCTCCATGCTTCCACAACAGTCAAATTTCTTTCTTCCACTGAGCCTAAAATATATTTAAACGTTTGCTTTATGTAGTACATTTTAAATGCTGCTATAATACCCTCATCGAGTGGCCGAATCAACAAGGTGGTAAAAACAGCATTTGGATGATCCAGAACTGGGTAGCTGGACGCATTATCAACGAGCAAAAGTATTTTGAATCCCAAACCATTTTGTTCCATATATTTCTAAATCTCAGGAACGAAATAGTTATTGTACCAATTTGTAAACAGATCAGCCATCATCCATGCCATCAAATGAACCGAAGGTTGTTTATTGTTCTTGCCTCTTAAAGCTCGTGGCATAAGGGATTTGTTGATTGACAGAAGCTTTAACATTTTATCACCAGATGCATTACAACGAAACAAGGACGCCACCCGATCTTCGGCCGTTTTAAAACACCGGCTGGTTTTTCAAAAGTTTGCTATGTACGTTCTTTCAAGCATTTTCTTCCAGAATAATCCCGTTTCATCGGCATTAAACATTTTATTGGCAATTTAGTTTTTTTTATTAACGTCGCACTGGAAGAAACACGAGAGCTATTGGCAACGGATCTCATAATTTTGAACCTCAGTCAAGTATCGAGGATATCTGAGCTGGTACCTCCCTCTCCTAACTTCCCCACCACGCCAATAAGAGGACTTTGAGCAGTGAAAGATTTAACGTGCATCAGCCCCGGCTACACGGCGGGTCTTCAGCAGCCAAGGATCGAACCCGCGACTGAACAAAAACCGCCGGGCACGAATTCGAAACCATGCTACAGCGGCCATATTTGATTGAGAGTATAATTGCCCTGTTAAATTATTTTTGCTAGTTTATCCAGAAAGCATTTTATAGTACTTCCGCCTGTCGATGCTACTTCTCCTTTTACTTTTATTTTTAAACGTTGTGAAATGCACGTCTTTTTACAAAACCTGTCAGAATATAAAGTAAACAAGCCATGAAGTAGACCAAGTCACTCACACGTGTTGGCATAAACCTACCATCTTCTAATTGCACTGTCAAAATTAGAAGACTAAAATTTAAATTTTTTTTATTTGAGTTGGAACAAAAAATTCGAGGAAAAAAGAATATTGTTGAACTGTGTTATTGCAAAATCGTGTGACGATAAAGAGGTGGGTGTATATCAAACGATGGTGGTCTGAAAATGTTCTGTCCTAACGAAGATACAAGACATTTTTTCTTTCGGTTTATTTTTATTTATTTATTTTTTTTTGCGTAATATCTTTACAAGTCTACACACTTCTCCCAGCGATGCTCTCATCTCTTTAACCGTACCAAATAGAATAATAATAGTATTATCTAATAGTATAATAATTGTATTCCAAATAGTATAGTAATAGTATTATCTGCAAAATAATTGGCCTCTTCATTTGACAAAATATATGTTCTCCGAGCGCAATTTTTAGAGAAGAGAACAAGAAATCGTTTGAGGCTAGATCTGGTGAGTAAGGAGGATGGTCAAACCTTAATTCGTGGATTTTCGCCATGGCAATGGCTTAGGTGTGAGACCGCGTATTGTCTTGGGGAAACAGAATTTCCCCCCCCCCCTGCAAATATGGGAGTTTTCCCGCAATTTCTGCCTTCAGCTTGTCAAGTAATGTTGCATAGTAAGCTCCTGTAACGATTTGTTCTGTTTGAAGATAAACGATTAAGATAACTCCATAACTATCCCAAAAAACAGTCGCCATCACTTTCCCAACCGAAGTAACAATTTTTGCTTTTTTGGAACCGATTCCCCTTTCGCAGTCCACTGTTTTGACTGTATTTTTGTTTCGGGTGTATAATGGTCCATCCAAGATCTACAGTAATTAATCGGAGCTAAAACTCTGATTTATTACGCCTATACTTCTCCAACAGAGTGTTGAAAATGTTCATTGTTTTTGGTCTAACGTGAGCAAACGCGGAAAGCTTTCTCATTCCTAAATCTTGATTCAATATGTGTTAAACACGTTCTTTGGACATATACATAGTCTCTATCTATCTCACTTTAATTCGACGATAGTCTAGCACAATTTTGAGAACTTTAGCGACGTTAGTGTCAGTGGTTGCAGTTTTTCGACGTTCCGAAGGTTCGTCTCCCACGCTGGTATAGGCACGTTTAAATTCAGATACCCAAAATTTCATGGTGGTAAATGATGATGCAGAGTCGACGTACACAGCGTCCAACTCATGTTTGATTTGCATAGACGTATTGCCTTTCAAAAATAAATATTTAATGACAGCTCGATTTTTCCCCCCATTTTCACAAAAAACACTCACATTGACTCTCTCAAACGATTGTCACACAACTGCACGTCAAAAATGCCTGAAATTTTGGTGTGTACCTGTCAAAAGATGCGCAACCACATTCCCTAGCTTTTAAAGATGAGTGCTGCAATCTTCACGTTAAGGTCGGAAACTTTTCAAAAAGTCACAAAAAATACCATGCATATATCAAAATCTTTAATTTAAAATATTATCAATTTTATTACAAAATTTAATTGTAAAAGTTCAACCAATGAATGAAATGTTATGTTTATATTTTAAATGTTCTTTAGAGAAAAAGATATAAAACATAAAAATTGTGTTACCTTAATTTTAAAAAGGGCAGACATAATTTGTTAGTAAAATTTGAAAATAAACTTTTGAATTTGAATAAAAAAAATTTCAAATAATGGTAATGAAAATAAGTTTTCTCGGGGAATCAGTTTGTAACATACAATCTGTATTTATTCATAATATATATTCTTCCTTCTTTACTTATACATGCATAATGAAGAGCCTGCATTTATGAGATTCCTCAGGTCAAAATTTAATTTTCTGATTAAAATTGATTTTAACTAGACTGTATTATAATTTATAAAAAAATTGCTGGAAATTCTTCATTAAAGTATTTAAATTAAGTATATTGAGACATCAAAATAGAAATTTTAAATTTGTAAATTATATAACATTTTGGAGCAGAACACACCTTTCATTTTATTCCATGGCATTTTGAGAATTCCACTAACATTTAGTTTTTGATGATTTCTTACTCCTTTTTTTTTTTTTTTTTTTTTTTTTAAGAATTCCATACTAAGAAATTGAATGTAAACACTTTTTATTCTTAAACACTGAAAAACGTCCTTTGAGTGAAAATGGAATATAATCTAAGAAACAGAATCAAAATGCAACATCAATATTCTCATTTTTATGGAAATCAAACTGAAATGAGGCTTTGACCATGATTAATACATATTTAATATGTACGAATGTAAGAAAAAACAAAACGGCAAATGAATTTAAGAAAAACTCTTGATCTAAAGAAATGTTTTAAAAATTCTAATTTTAATGTGATTTGGAAATGGGGGAATGTTTTATTCCTCTTCTAATACACATAAATTACTTAAATAAGTTAATATTTTTCCTAGCAAAATATACCATTAATGACGAAAGTTTTAAATATATAATTATTTCAATTAAGGCCTCCCTTTTATTCCAGAATGTTTTTCTTTATACATAAAAAAATAAATACGTAAGTTCTGATGTTAATCGAGAAAATACTTTTAATTTCGAAGAGTATATACTAGTTATGCGTTTTCTTGCAATACATGGTAGTGCTGCAAATTACTAGCATAAACTTTGATTCCATTGACATTAATTTGTGATATTGTTACAGGATTTGGGATTTGTCAACTAACAAAATCTAGTAAGTATACTTTAATAATAAATGGGGGGGAGGGAAAGAAAACGAACTTTATTACCAACTTACAACAGATTATATAGGGTTGATCATAATTAAAAAAATGTGTCAAAACACATTGTTTAAAATTCTAACTAAATTTAAAATATCCATATAATTTCTAACATTTATAAACATGAAAGTAAAAATTGAAAAACATTAAAATTATTACTCTAAGAATTATTGTTATGCATATGATGATTTAACATAATTATAATTTCTTAAGTAGAAGTTCTTTTAAAATTACATTCAATGAAAATTTTGATGACAAATTAAGGGGAGAAAACATTGTTTGTGAAATAATTTTTCATTTTATATTCCCTTTAACAAACAAAACAAAAAAATCCACAGCTTCCTATACATTATACTAAAACATGCAATGACAAATCAATGTTTCAAATTCATACAATTTATTATTTGTATTTACATTAGTGATTTCTTTTATTCAGTATTTATAAATACGATCAAAATATTTTTGAACATCCAGAACTAGAATTCAATTAATACAATCTACTATAAGATTGAAAATGTGGAAGCAAACGATCCAATTTAAGGAGGAAACTACTACAGCAAATTCAGAGAAATGAAACACTTTAGCCATAATATCGAATTGTAAAAATATGATACCTCCATAATATCAAAAGAATATAAATATGAACACAGAAATTAATGAACAACATAACAAAAAACCACACCATAACACAAAGAAGCCAGCATCTTGGATGGGTTACAAACATGGCAGGAACAGTTTTGCAACATGAAAGACTGTAATTAAATACAGCAAACTACTTTAATTGGACACAGTGAAAATGATAGTATCAATTATTTTTTTAAATTTTGTAACAAATTACTAAGAGTAACATTTCCTACAGTGCTCAAACATTTACTTTATTATTTAAAAAATACTAGAAATAAATATAAATGCAACTATTAACTACTTAACATGAAATTAATTTGAAACTTTTCATAAAATTATAGGACACAAAATAAAATCAATTAAAAATAACATAACAGTTATTAATGATCAAGTATACACACTTTATACACCTATTTATAAGCCCTCTAAAAGAGTTCATCTGGGTTTATTATGATATTCTGAACTTTTTAAAAAATAATTATCAACCAACAAATTTAGGACTTGGCTTTGAAAGTTCCATATTATGTGTGTGATGAACCTACATAATCACCTTTTTTCTTTTTAACTTCCTTTCTCTTTTTCGACATAATCTCGATTTTTAACACCAAACCAAATCCTAATCACCAACATTTTTGTGCTTACTAACTGCGATTGTCATCTTCGCTTTGAAAATTCTATTGAAAAGTCTACTGAATTAAAATCTTTAAAAGTCCATTGAATTTCTCATGTGAGTTGAATACAATAAGTTCTAAAATAAACTGAACAAAAAGTGGGAACTGATATGTGTAAAGTGCATGTAATTCTATTTCAAAATTTAATTTTGTGAATGAGAAAACTTTGAAAAAATATTGCAGAGTGTTATGATTGTTATATGATGTGTATTACAAATCTTAATTCAGTTCCATTTTGAAAATTTATTGAGTGGTATATTAATTTAAAATGTTAATTATAATGATAAAATTGTTTGATTTTAACTGAAATATCTTTAAAATTTATTTTGTTTGATATTAAAAACTTTCTAAGTATTTCTCATATTTATATTAGTGTATAAATTAGAATTTGGTGATTTTTATGATTTAATTTTGGTAAATTTTATGCATTTAAGATCAGGCAAAGTGATAAACATGAATGAACAGTTAGAAACGTAAAATGCAACAGCTAGTGGAGAAGGTCCTGAAAATTCTACAACACATACTACAAATGTCATGCTACTTATAACAATTAATGTTTGCTATGACTCTTACATATTATCATTTGATCCAAATTATGGGATGGATATTAATTAATGGTTCCAGTATTTTGACATCAGTTGTCAAGGAAAAAACAGACAGAGTAAAAAGTAAAAACATTAGAAAATATTTAAAAGGAAAACCACACAAGACCTAACTAGAGACTTAAAGTGAAAATCCTAACATATGAATATTGCTAGCATCTGGATATATAAAACCTATCTGAATAATTATAGCAGCTGATTAGCAAATTTTTCAAAATTATTGGTATTATTGATACAGGGTCGACAATATCAATAATGCTTCAGAATTTGATTCAACAACACAAATTTAAGACATATTTCATAAATAAAAATATCATCTCTCGACAAACTGAAGGAAAAATGCAGTCAAATAAAGTGTCATTTGAATATAAAAATTGGAGAAATATGTAAAAACCATCAAGATGTATGTTATCAATACTAATTAACCATATGTTTTGATAGGATTAAATGAATGTAGAATATTTCATTGAATAATAAACTGTGTGAATATAATATTTCAAAATAAAAGAATCAAAGCCACAATTAATATTGTAACATAATAGTTAACAAGAAAATTCCAATTTAAATTTAATAAGAACAAATGTAATAAGATCACTAATATAAAAAAAAAATGAAAGTAAGAGTAAAGTATGTAAGATGACACTACCAATATTATACACCAATATGACCATATATTTGTTAAAAGTAAGACTGATTTCAGAAGTATATATATGAAACCTCCACGAATTGAATTACATTCAGATCTACTTATATCATTGAGAACATACAGAATTTCTACAGCTGATGAATTAAAAATTTTAAAAAAAAATATGACGAGTTAATGAGAGCAGGCATTATTCCTGAAAGTAATGGCCCTTATTCCGCCCCTGTAACTTTAGCTTAAGAAAAATCTGAAAATAAAAGGACACGATAATGTATTGATTTTAGACGCTAAAATGCATTATGCAAAATTGACACTTGATTTTTAGTTTCAGGGTACTGGTACATTCCAATTCATGTTTAGGATACCGAAAAATGAGCTTTTGCTACAACTTTTGGTTTCTATGAAATGTTAAAATTACCTTTTGGACTTAAAAATGCCACCACAATCTTTAATAGAAACATTCAAAGAATTTTCGATAAATATAAAGTTAATTTTGCTTACAATTATATTTTGATTTGATAATCTTTTTTTCTGAAGAACAAGTAAAAGAAATCAATGTAGCTTTGCTCAAAATCAAATTAGTTCCTTCAGTTATGAAGTAAAATCAGGTCAAATCACTCCAGATGACCTCAAAAAGTTAAAAGTATCAAAAAAAAATTAAAACCTCCACAAAATGTAAAAGAATTTCAAAGATTTTTGGACCCAATTAATGTGTATCACAAATTTATTAAAAATTATTCCAGTCTTAGAAATCCTATAAACAATTTACTCTAGAAAATTGTTCCTTGGTAATGAACTAAAAAATGTAAGGAGCATTTTGAAAAGCTTAATGAAAGGCCTGTATTACAATTATTGCAACCAAATGTACCTATTCATTTGTTTTTTTGATGCATCTCAAACAAGTCTTGATGTATTGAAACAGACATAATAATCTCTAATAATTTACTTCCTATCTCATATTATTCTAGAAGTTTAAAAAACTTGATAAAAATAAAAGAACTTGGATGTTTGACTATTGTTGATTCATAAGATAAATTTTTTCATTATTTACATGGACAAAAATTTGTAATTCATACAGATCATGCAGCATTTGTTTGGCTTAAGAATGGTAAAAATTTAAGGGATGGATTATTCTAATGATCATTAAAAAATAAGTATGTTTATGAAATTAAAAATCAAAAGAGGACTATTAATGTCAAAGATGATTATGTTACTGAGATATCCAGTTTCACACTACATTCAAACTCAGCTCATTTTTTAGAAACTGAAGAAATTAAAATCCATCAAAAAGATGAAACTATTAATAATAGTAAATATAAGAAAGTGAAAGATGCTACTGCTTTCCAAAAGAAAAACCTTTATAAAATAGTACCTAAGTCATTAAAGTTAAAAATATTATATATTGCTCATCATTAATTTGGCCATCCCGAAGTTTAAAAAATGTGTAATTTATAATGTATATTATTTCTTGGTCTGATACTAGTCAAGATATTTCAAATTTTATAGAACATCATGATGTACATCATATTAATCAGAAAAAGAAAAAAGGTGTGGATTGTTACCAAGTTGTTCCTCCAACTGATAAACTATTTGAATGCATATCAGTTAACACAGCTTGTAAATTTAACTATAATACAATTCCACAAAAAAAATTCCTTACATTGTAATTAACTATACCATCAGATATATTTGAGATTTTGTACTGGAAAATGAAACAAAAACTTAAATAAATTGTTTACAAAAAGTATTTCAAATTCAAACTCCTCAAAAATTGTTAACTGATAAGGCTTGGTTCTTTTACTGCTTCAAATTTTAAAAGATTTTTTTAGAAATTGTAACACTAAACATTTGCTTTTATCACTTATCAGCCTCAAATTAATCAGAAAATAGAAAGAGTGATTCAATCCATAAATACTAAATTAAAATGTGAAGTAATTGCAATGCTACTTCTTTTGAAACACTTACAACTAAAATTCGAATTGATGTAATTAAATGAATTTAATAACATTCCTTCATTCTGTAACTAAACTTTCTCCTGCATATTTAATGTTTGGTACTTTAGAACAAGATTCCTACTATCCTCCAGTTAAAGTAGCATGTAAATTAGCATTTGAGAGAACTATTAAAATCATAAAAATAAAATTCACTATGATGTAAAATTTAACCTGGTGACATTGTAATTTATGAAGAATTTAATTATCCACACATAAATTAAGTGCTCCATTGATGGTCCTTTCAAAATTTTAAATAAATATACTGATGTTATTACAAAATTGATAGAAGAAATTCTTTAACTAAGAAAACCAACTGAAAAATTCCATTCATCTAAATTAAGACTATATTATCCAAATCAAAATATGAAATTGGCCCATGAATAATAAGGTTATAGTACTACAACTTGCTTCTAATCTAATTGGTCCCAAACAAAGGTAAAATGAATAAGGTATTTGACATTCAATGGACTTGAATTTCAATATAATGTTAGTACCATACAGTGTTTTTGAACTTAGGGACAAGTTTTCCATGAATTTCGTTTCACTCATGGTCTCTATCCATTTTTGATAGGGAGCATGGGTAAAAAGGAAAGCAACCTTTTAATTTTTGCCTTGTCTAAATATCAACCTGGTCACTTTTTAAATGTGGTTAATGTAACACTAAGTTATACTTTCTGTGGATCACACACAACCACACTACATTACATACAACATTTTGTATTAAATCTGGGTTACATGCCATGGCATTTTCAATGTGCTGTTATTTTATTCTTATATAATTATATGTCAATCACAACTCCTTGATTTTAGATTTCAAGAAGAAAAAAAAAAGGGAGTCAAAATTATTATTTTTGTTTAAATAAGTTGTATCTTGGGTATAAAATTTTCATATATTTTATAACTATTAATAATATCAATTCTGTATTGCAACAGATAACCAAATAGCACACACTCTACATGTCATTGTTTACATTATATTTGAAACCTATGAAACTGATGTCAAGCTACACAATTATGCTAAATTTTTAAATACAAACAATATAAATATTTTTAATGTTTTAAAACCACAACAATATTGATTTTGCTTGTTATCTATTTAAAAACATTGTTTGTTTGTAAACATGTTTTGAATTTTACTACTTACATGTTACTGAAATCCTTTTGCTAACATTGTTGATCTATTTTTCTACATTTTTTTTATCTGTCACTTTTTAACCCTGACAGTTTTAATTGCTTAACAGGACTGAGCCACTGGAAAGGCCCCTCCAGAGGTCCAGTTTTGCAGAGGGGAGAAATTGTGATGAACATGCATAAACACCATTTCTTCTTTTTAATGTTCTCTTTTTCAACATATTCTCTATTTTTAACACCAAACCAAATCCTACCAACCAACTTTCATGCACTTATTAAAAACTGCAACTATTACCTTCACTTTGTAAAATTATGAGATGCTAGTGATCATGGTGCTATGATCCCAAGCCACTCTATTAATTGCAACCTAAGAATAACTTTGGGACCTCCCAATTTTTCTGGATTTATAAATTGACCCTGGTTATTCTCTTTTTTACTCTCTTTTTGCCTAATTTCTTGCCAAGTGATGTGATCTTTTTTTTTTTTTTTGCTCAGCTTGCAATGCAGTCAGTACTGCTTCCTTTCTTGGGTGTAAAATAAATAAAAAGTGTAACAAGATAAGAACTACTACAATATGTGTAACAAAATGATAATATCCGATACTTCCCTGTTATAGCAGTGCCCGATGATTAATCGCCAAGTGACTAAGAAATATTGCTAAGGTATGCTGTATAGCAAGACAGGCTTCACAAATTTGGCAACAACCTTGATGTACATGTAATTTGACAGGTGGCGCTATAATAGGGTAATACCCAATATCCTCTGGAATATTAATTTTAATAGGAACCTATTGGAGGTTCCATTTCCTATATATCTTTAACTTTCTTTCATTTATTACAAATTATCAAACCTTTAAAAATCTGCATTAAAAAATACTTAGAACAAAACATTTTTTTTTTTTTATTTAAAAGAAAATTCAAATTATTCACTTATATCAACAAAAAACAAAGTATGCTTTAAAAATTAGTGTTAAGCTCAGAATTAAAAAATATTAAACTTAATATTTCAATTTTAGGTCATTTTATAAGATCTTTATATAATAATAAAATTTTTAAAAAAAATTATTCAAGTTTGCAAAAAAATATTTGAGTTCCCATTGTAACAGGTACCCTTTCTTTATGGTAATTTTAGGAGCATATTGCAATTAATTCTCAACACACAGAACATGAGGAATCCATGTAATAAAAAGCTGAAACTTATTATAAATGTTTAACTTATACATATTAACTTATTAAGCTAATATTACTTTACAGGTTTTTAACAAAATAAACTTGGAGAAAAAAAATTATTTTCTATATTTTGAAGTGTTTTAAATACAAGTGTTTTATTAGTCCATTTTTTTTTTTAATCAACTCCACAGATATATATAATATTAAACTACAAAAGTTACAAAAAGGACAATATGTCTATGCTTTAGTCATTAACACACCTTAGAAACTGTTAAGGTCAACAAACTTTTCTTCACAGTATTTGGTGAAATTAAAAAGCAAACAGTTAAAATGAATAACCCCTGATATTTGATAATGGAATGAGAGGTAGTGAATTATCAGGAGACTTCAGGCATGGCAATCTTGAATAAATTTCTGTATATGAAAGTAACAGCCCATATCATGTGTAACTATAGAGAGAAATTAATCAGAATGGATCCATAGAAAAAAATCCCTGAAAAGTCATACGAGAACCATGACTACCAATGAAAATTTATATTTGACTAATACAGCAAGACATAACCAAATGTACAATAACTTCTCAGCTGTCTCATGAATTTCGGGCAGCCACAAGAACCCAAATTTTAAGGGTTACTATTTCCAGAAGATTACATGAGATTTATATGCACAAATACCTACAATTCGTATCCTGCTCACTTCTGTGCAGTGGGTGAGTGAATGTGAAGGTTATAGGCACAAGAACCAGATGTGGCTATGCTGTGCCAAACAAGATTTAACTGTGGTCTACACATGAAAAACTGAAAAAAAGACAAAAATTGGTCAACAAGAAGGAGGGTCGAATCTAAAGAAGGATCGCTAGGGTAACCCAGGAGTGCATTACCCATGTTTACCAAAGACAGTAAAACCTGTAGGAAAAAGAAAGATCACTAGGGTGCCTTGGAGTATCACATCTGTGCAAAGTATTGTGTAGAGAACATTGACATAGGAGCAAGGACCCTGATTCAGTCTTTTGTAACTGAATAAACAGTTTTAATTCTAGCTTCCATTAGATAAAAACATACATTTAATCCTTTTTTAAAGAACAATCATTTAATAAATAAAATAGCAATCTGGTCCTTTAACCAAAAAAGTGCAATTTTATAATATGGCATTTTTTTTATTTATTAAAATATGCATATAAGATTAAATGCATAAAAAGTTATTTAAATGTTCAATTTCTTACAAAGCACAGCCACAAAAACTTCAGGGTGCAAATGATAGCGATTATAAAAATAAAAATGACTGTGAAGAGAATTTGTCATAAATATATTTTCATAACTTCCTGATTATTTTAAACATTAAATGAATATTTCACAAATACAAAAGGAATTTAAAATAATTCAGATAATATTGCATATATTTCATGATCAATCTAAATTTATGTACATAAAATGTGAGCTTCTGGGCTGTAGAGAAAATTAATCTTCAAAACAGTAAAAAAAAAAAAAAAAAAGAACATTCAATTTTGTACCTTAAAGGAATAATAAAGATACGTCTTATACCAAAATTAATAAAAAATTAAAATGATAAGAGTTGAAAACCATTAACCAAGCATAATAACAATTTTTGATCAGTATAATTATATAAAGGTTTGCTTACATTAGTAAAAGAATAAATTAATTATTAAAAGCTATACCAATAAAATATAAAAAGAACATAACATCCTTACAGATGAACAACAAAAATAACCTTAAGCCCAAAATTCAACACACAATCTTACCTTTCCATTATATATATATACTCTTAATTCCTTAATAACTCAGAATCATCGAATACAACAATATAAATTCCACCTAAAATTCCTAAAATGTAAAATATTATATTTTTATAAATATATATACATAATTTTTAAATATTTCAAATTGCAATAAAAATTACATCTTCAAGACCTTTGTCATAATAGACATTAAGCTATTCAAAATTACAGATATTAAATACTGATATCCCCAGTTACATTCTCTACGCAGCATTCTTTGCACCTACAATCAATGCTGGTAATTATTTCTTTCAAAACTTGAGAATAAATGTTTTACGCTAAATATTGAACAAATTTTTTTGGTGAATTCATCACAAGCCAAATTTTTGTTCTTCATTACTAAGAGAAGCTCAACTTTAATTAACTTTCAATCAAATAAAAATATTTTTCCACACAAATAAAAATGATTTCGAGAATCTATTTATTTTATCTTAAAAAATAATTAATATAAGATATCTGTTAAAAACTTTAACTAAGACATTCCAAGAGTATCAAAGTGTTTAGTATTTATAAATTCCTTACATGATTGCGTGCAAATAGAGAAAATCTGGCTATAGTGTACAAAACAATGAATATCTGTGAATTATAAGTTAGAAAGAGAAAACGGGAGGGAGTATAAACTGGTTGACAAAAAGGATTGAAAGTAGAGAAGGATCTCTAGGGTATCACAGGGACATGTCACCAGTGTTTTCCAAAGACAGTAAACTCTATAGGAAAGAATAGATCACTAGGGTTACTCAAAGTCATAATTCCCATCCTTACCTAAAGAAGATAGGTTCCTGTGAGAAATTTTTTTACATGAATTTTGTTTCAAAATTCATCATTTTAAACATTCAACTACAGTTAAAACCTTTGATAAATTTTCTCCACATTTAATGGGAAGTGGTAACGTATAAAATAAAAGGTACAAAATATGGACAGTTGCTATATATATCCTCCAAGTATTGTTTCCAATAAGAAGCATAGCATTTGCAACTAAAATAAAGAATATGATGTTTCGATTACATCTTTTTAGCAGAAACAATATGTAACAAACTTTCCAAGCTTCATACAAAAAATAATTCTTACTTTTTTTTACTTTTATATATTGAGCATCATTACAAAATACAATTTTTGATAAGGTACAATTTTTAGATTTCGATTTTAAGTACAAATAAATTATTCTTTACAATCATGAATATAACAGATTTACAACTGAACGTTATGCAAATACTTAGTGCAAAATTTCTGTTTTTATTAAGTAAATTTAGATCAGCATTTTGATACACATTTTTCCCAACTTAAATTGAATTACTTTAAATAAAGATGTAGAATTTGAAATGATTTCATGAAGGAAAATATAATCTAATATGATTAGTGAATTGCTGATAAATGAGAATTTAAAAATGTTGGTTTTGAGTATGAAACTGTCTATCTCAAAAATAACTTTTAAATTTGGAGACTAGCAGTCACAAGCATCACATTGAAATAAAGTGTGAATCAAAACAAAACATACAAAAAAAAAACAGCCCGACATCCCTTCAAATCATATCTGACTGGATTTATAAGAAACCATGAATCAAAGGAGGAAAGGAAACAGTTGCTTCGAGTAATCTTAAATGTACTGTGATACAGTTACCACCCAAAGAAAAATAAACAGAAATCCATTTACAAATTTAATTTTAAAAAATAAATTATGAAGTAATTAAAAGAAACTGTCTTTAAAAACGTACAAGCATGTAAAAAATAACTTGTCACTTAATGAATTATAATTATTCAATAAAAAGTAGTCAAACTTTCCCATGCTGTTGTTACGTCAGTACACAAAGTTATTTTTTAAATTAGAGAAAAACAATCCATTAGTGCTTTTGGAGAATATGCATTGCAAGCAAAACAAATTATATCAATGAACTATCGTGATTACAAGGAGAAATTTATGAACTTCAGAGGCAAAAATTTCAATTTATCATTAATGCAAATAAAAGACAAAATAATATAAGCATTTCTGGTACTTTTCCTTCAGTTTAATAATTCAATTTTTCAAGACTTCCTTACATTCGAAATTTGATTGAAGTAGATAAACTAAAATTCATGTTTGAAAACGGGACATAAATTGTAATGATCTGCCTAATTTAACATTTTCATAAACATAAAATACAGAATAAAATTTTCATACAAAATGAAACATACTGTTATTGAAAGAATGTTGAATATTGATGGTGAAAGAATATTGAAGTATTGATAAGAGTTTTCAGAGCGAAGAATAGAATCGAAGATCTTTACTTGTGGCTTTCTATATTTTGAAGCAAAAAATTAATGAGACAAATGATATGTTGTAACTTGCGGAATGAGTAAGTTGTAAAATAACCAACTTATATCAAGAAATAAGAAATTATATTTATTATGTTAAACTCTACACTCATTCTCATGAGTACCATCATTATTATAAAACAATGTTCAAACATTTAATCGAAAAAGATCGACTGCGATAAAAGCTAAATTTAAAATATTTTCAATACGCAAAATCGAAAATGCGTGTTTTTCTCCAGTCATCAATGATTATTACAGGGGATAACGTGTGGCGGAAAAAACATTTTAGGCTTAATTCTACTACAAATAATACTTACTTCTCTTATTTGTGAAAAATTAATAGTGATTTTCTAAACAGGTTAACCCATATGATGAAACTATTTGATGTGGCATTAAAGACAGGGCGAATTGTAATGTTGCTCTCAAGTATTTCTCTAGGGCAAGCTCAGCGGATAACAACTTGTTTCTCATTGGATCGTGGTTGCGTGTTTATGATTATTCATGGTTGTCTGGTTCATCACTTGAGCGCTTTTTATGCCTTAAAAATTCATTGAGATTATAAACTTGAAATATTAAAAAAATACATAATTTTCTTATTTTTAAATCCCAAAATCTAAATATTTTTCATAAATTTTATTTAGTAGATGAGATATTTGTTGTTTTAGTTAGTAAAAGATGAAGTAAAATATTAATGAAAAATTAATATCAGTTTTATATTATGCCTTAACGTCTCCTACGGATAATATTTATTGAATATTAACATTAAAAATATGGAATTGTATATTAACGTTAAAAATATGTAATTATATATTAATATAGTTAATGTTATGAAACTGAACTTTTTGTTTTATTACTTGCCTATCTTCATAGCTTAATCTAGTTCCTCGGAGGCAGTATTTGCCTTTATTTTTAGAATTAATTATGCATTGCTTCAGTTTCTAAAACATTTTTATGTATTTCACTTGGTGCGTGTGTTATCAAATTTTCGATCGTTAATTTAACAAACTTCCCATCAAGCTAGAGCTCTGAAACTTTGGGAATCGTTCTAACTCGCCTAACCATACAATATTTAGACATTTGCGACAAGTTTTAACTAATATATATTTTTTTAAAGAATGCGGTTAAGCCCAACCACTTGGCGCGGTTTCAAAAATTGCCAAACCTGTCAATTCTTTTTTTTTTTTTTTTTTTTTGGCTGAAAGTTAAGTCCACGAAGCGGACTAGAGTAGCCACATTTGGCAAAATACTGCCAAATAATTCCTGTCTCCAAGAGTGTTTTGACTAAACTGCATTCCAACCATTTAATTTACCGGATGAATTAACTTTAGTTAGTTTTAACGTTTTAATGTATTTCACTTGGTATGTGTGTATCAGAGTGTCATCAAATTTTCTATCATTAATTTAACTAACTTCCCATCGAGCTAGAGCTCTGAAATTTTGGGAATCGTTCTTTCTCGCCTAACAATGCAATATTTAGACATTTGTGACAAGTTTTAACTAATATTTCAATATTTTTTTAATAAATTTTGCCACCATATAAAAACGTTAGTTTTTATCTCGAATTATTTAAAAAATAAAATTTCTTAAGTAAATGCTAACCCCCTACATATTTGCTAATTCTAAGTTTCTTAAATTTCGATAAAACGAAGTATTCCATGCTATTGTAAGAAACATTCACAAATACATTTTAGCACAAAAAGTTTTTAATACATTCTCTCTGACAATTTCTAAAAACTTCAAATAAATTAAAAAGTAATTTTGTTATAAAAATTATAATTTTGTTTACTTAAAATAAGTATCCTATGTTTTGAAAAAATTTAAGAAAAGTTTTAATCTTGAAAACGAAAGACGTTTCTGTTTTTTTTTAAAAATAATCAGACGGTTTGACCACTCTTTTAAACGCAAATCCCATTCCTATATATTTTTTTAAAAAAGCTAATCAATTTAGTTCGAATGAATAATCGTAATAAATTAATCTTATTTAAAATCATCAGTAAGTATGTTAATAAACCCCCCGACCAACGAAATCTTTAAAAAAATAAATAATAAAATATTTATTTCTTCCATTTTTAAACTAGAATTTCGATGCTGTTAATTATTGTCAATCTAATTCAGATGATACATTGCAATACTAATCATCAGCACATTTATTCACATAATATTAACCTCGGTAATTTTCACTAAAGAAGTCCTTCAAACTAAGAATTTCCTCTTGATTCTGGCACATGCATATCTTCCACGCAACATTTTAATCAGTATTGCTCGAAATATGAGCCAATTTGAACATTATTTCAGTAATCTCTTATAAAGAATATAGTGAACTTCAGCTCTGAATTAGTAGAAGGACAGTTTTGAGAAAAACGTGATTATTAGTGGTCTTCGTTTGCCATTAGAAATGTTTACTAACCAGTATTCGGTTACCCATAATAAAATTTGAGTTTTACTTAATACCAATGGGCGACATTAGGACTGGGTGGGTTACCAAAAAATGTATAGAAAACAAAAAATAAGGGAGGGTTGGAGAAGTATAGGTGACACATACGAGAACAAAATATGAAAATTTAGCTATTAAATAGTAAGTTTTCCACTCTTTCTAAGTGAATTTGGACAGACAAAATTCGACAGTTTTAACCAACATTACAGTGGTTTAGATTTGATTCTTGTTCGCGTAATTTTTTTAAAGAAATTTTGATTAATAGTATACGATGTAATTGTCTTCAAAGTAGCAATACTGGAACTTTGACAGGGGTTCCGCAAGGTATCACTATTTGCTTAATCAAAGCGCTAAAATATATTACAATTAAAAAGAAGTAGCTCGAGGAATTAAAAAAAATTTCAATGGTAATTTCTTTTTAAAAAGTATGACTTCTTTAAAATAAACACCAAAATGTTTGACAAACATTGAGTTTAATGCCTTACTTTATACCCCATTAAATCAAAAATAAAAAAAAAATACACTTATATATTGTTTATGCTAAATAACATTTAATTAGATGTTTGAATCTATGCATTTAATTATATTGCGTAGAAAGAAAGGTATGCAATGTAAATCAAGTTTCTTAGAATTATGTGTGTTTTTAAAACAGCTGAAAGTGTCTATTTTCGCTTTGCGTAGATCAGAGGTCTTCAAACTGGGCTTCCTGGAACTTTCAAAGGGGTTCCGCAAGAGATCAATATTTGTTTAATCAAAGCTCCAAAACTTTAGTAAAATTTTAATTTTTATAAAAGTTCGAATTCTTAAAAGCACTTTCCTTGCAAAAATAAATATAAATGAATATTTTTATGCATAATTTAAAATCTTAAATTTCATAAAAGTCATGTGCTTCCAATATATTAATCGAGATGCATTAGGTCACATATTATTCTCTATCCTTTGTTTCAGGTAAAGAATCGGGCACTTATTTGGCTTCTTTTTTCACTATTTTTAAGATATAAAATAAAATTGACGCCATCTTTTTGATATTGAAATTTTGAGCAGATTGCATTTTGAAAGTTTATATTGAATGTTTTCCTAATTTGAATAATATTTTTGTAGACAATAACGCTAATCTCGATAAAAATGTTAAAAATTTGTCTGGTCCAACATTTATCGGATCTACAAAAAGCATTTTTAGAATATTTCCCTGTTCAAAAAGTAACATTATCGTAGATCTTACTATTTATTGTGACAAAATAGAGATGCAATCATAATTTTGTAAATTTGAGCAGGATAAAGCTTTCTTTTTTTTCCCTTTGATGAAGAAGTTATTTCAAGAAAATGGTAAGCTCAAAGGGTTCAACAAGGTTTAAAAGGTTGAATCCCCCCCCCCCCGGCGTAGACTACCACACATTCATCCACTCTGCTACCTTTCCTCATTTGTTGTGAGGTTATACGAAATGCTTAACCGCATCTCATGGGTTTAAGAGCGATATCGATGAATGGAAAAATTCTGAATAACACCCATAGATGGCGCTGAGTATTCCAAGGTATTTGGCACGTTGTGTTGGCTGGAATATCCAGCTTGAGCGATAAATGTGTCTGCCTCGAAATACAAAGGTCAATTGGGGTAATGGGGGGAACATTATGGAGTTTCACAGCTGTAAAGTTGAAAGAGCCATAGATTTATTTTGTCTATAACTTAGTTGTCTCTCTCTCTCTTTTTTTTTGAAGGGGATGTGTGCGTATGAATCTAAAGTTTCTTTTCGCCTAGTATTAATAGCGCTTAAGATTAAATATGTAAACTTTATTTATTTTTATAAGGAAAAATAATAATAGTAAAAAATAACAAGAAATAAATAATAGAGGAAAAATTTTAGTGAATAAAAATGTAAAACAATAAAAAGAATGAGGAGAGTTGTCAGGCATTTATCAGAGATAGCACTCTGAAATGTTGCCATATAATATTTTCGAAGATATTTAAATTTAATTTATAAAAGCAATCAGTATAATGATTCTTATTTAACAGCTTACATAAATACATTTAATCAGTATAAATGTTGTAAAACAAAATTTGAATATTATTTTATCATGCCAAATCTAAACTAACTGTATACTTAAATTTTATTTCTACTAAATAGACATATTGCGATTGAACTATGTATTCTATTAATCATAATTGTTCCTTGAAATTAAACTTACCTTATGGGTAACTCCTCATTTTTTCAGAAATTCAAGCAGAAATTAAGTATAAGTAAATGGGGAAAAACTGTGGATCTTTTTCAGTCACATTTAATTATAAAAAAGCTCTCCACCCCCCACAAAAATTGTTCAATATAAATTTTTAATAGCTCACTTCTTTTCGTTTTATTGCCTTAATAGTTAAATTTGGAAAATATATATTATTATCATAATACATTTGTTAAAAAAAAAAAAAAAAAACTCCCGATAGTAAAGGGGAGCTTGCATCTATTTGAGGTTTGAAACTTTTATCTTTTGTTTTGTCTTTAACTTTTCAGATTTCTTTTTATATAAAAATATTTCTTTCCATATGCTACGAACAGCACTTTCTGAGTAAAACCACAGTACCAGAGAAAGTTCGTTTAGAATTTTAAGCAAATACTTTTTTTTTTTATTAATGCCTGTTTCCAAAGAATAAGCAAATATTATTGATGTATATAAGAAATTAATAATCTTTAATTCATTAAATACTTTGATTGATTTTGTGCTTATTAACATCGAACGTAGGAGCAACACGAAGGCTTTGAGCGATGGACCTCGCAATTTTAAACCTCGGTCAAGTGACGAGGATGACACTTGAGCTGTCATCCCCCTCTCCAAACTTCCTTCTAATCCTTTATTTTTCGTTATTGATTCAGTACACATATTCAAATACTTCCGTAACAATTGGATTAAACAAAAATATTCAGGGCAATGTTTTTATTTTCCAGATTTTGAAGGTCATAATAAGTTTCCATTATTAGAAGCAAATTTCTCTACACTTAAGTAACGATATGATTTAGAAAATAATAATTGAGTAAAGTTTGCTTATGGTTTAACTTTAAAAGCTTTATGTCCTTCAAATCTTGAAAAACAAAATGTGAAACTTGTGCTTAAGATATTTAATAACTTTGTTATTCAAGGACTTCAACAATTAGGAGAGCAACATAAGCTAATAAGTTATGAAACAACATCAAATTTTATTTCTTTAATTTGTAGATGGTGGAAAATTGTTAATGTTAAAACAACTGTAAAGGGACAACATCTGATGATCCTTATCAAAAACCGATTACTTTATCACCAGATAACAAAGGATGTGAATTCTTATACAAAATTTTATTTGGTTAGTTTCATGGAAGGAAAAAAAATTGTACTATTGGAATCCTAACTAAAGAAACATGTCTTGCTTTCATTCATACAACATATGCTTTACAATGCATTTTACAATATCCATATGACAACATTGAACAAACGGCTCTTTCAAATATTTCTTTTTTAAAATTTGGCTCCTAAAGATAGTGCAACTGGCACCCCTGTTATAAAAGATTGTGTTATTAACTTCTCACTTAAAAGCAACACGATGAATATTGGCGACGCACCTCACAATTATGAACACCAGTTAAGTGACCAGGAGCACACTTGTGATCTGAAAGTCTACTCTCCATCCTTCCACATCACGCCAACGTGATAATTTGGAGCCGCTACAGATGTAACGTACATCAACTCCTCTATAACATAAGACACAGTTTACACAATGCGTGGTTCTTAAATCAAATAACGTCAAAATGTAACCCAAAAAGTTAGTTGAAGGGAAAAAAAGCGCAAGAATCAAAACAGTTTTATTTTCTCTATCGCGTTTCAGACAAATCGTGATATTTGAAAGACTTCTACAATTGAAAATTATGTATCTTTGCTTTTTCGAATTTAAGACATCATTTGCATTTTTAGAAAACTAATTTTCAATCTTTCAAATGATTCAGAATTTTTTCTTTAATTTTTTTTTTTTCTAATTTAAATAAAAAATACTTATGTTTAGTTATAATAACACATCAATCAATAACTCCCGAGACTAACATTGAAAACATTTTTTTTTGCAAAATTTTTTTTTATTCATCAACATAACACCTTTTGTTAATCACCTTTTAGGGTGATACAATCGTTCCAACGCTTTTCCAAAAAATTTTTTTTTCGCAAGAAATCTTTTTTGTTGCGAGTAAATAGCGATAAACAGCTTTCTACTTGGAAAAAACCTTTTTCACTTCACTTCAAAAAACCTTTTTCAGTAAATACACTTCCACATGATATCTGTGTCATCTCAGCAATCTCACGGAGCTTCACTT
Organism: Nephila pilipes; assembly: GCA_019974015.1. NCBI lineage: Eukaryota > Metazoa > Arthropoda > Arachnida > Araneae > Nephilidae > Nephila > Nephila pilipes. The sequence continues at coordinate 493,378 of BMAW01097174.1, forward strand.
TACGATCTTTCATTATAATTTTTGTCACTTCACTCACATTTTCCGGTGTAACGGCTTCCACAGGTCTACCCGAGCGTTCCGCGTCATTTGTGTCGGTACGACCACGTTTAAACTCGGCAAACCACCGACAAATCGTTGCTTTTGATGGACAAGAGTCCGGGTAACATTTTTCAATCCATTGTTTCGCTTGCACGGTGTTTTTACCCATTAAAAAACAATGTTTTATCAGAACACGAAACTCGGTTTTTTCCATTTTTTAAACAAACTACAAAACGACTTTACTCCAACCTCGATAACTCAGCTGTTTCTGGTCCGATCGACTTAAAATTTTGACACGTTTCAAGCAAAGGTT